>CAKJTW010000012.1:41585000-41855000 GCA_917880005.1 Nanger dama
TCTAAAAATGCTTTTGTTGCTAATTAAAATTAGTCTAATTTTGAAATGATCACACCATTAAAGAGTATTTCAACTGATATTGATTTGATGATACCTACAAACATCTTAGAATAAAGAGGCGGTGGTGTTTCAGTATTATAAGGTGCTCTGATTAAACATAGATCTATGAAGCTGATGACATGAGCTCCTGATACTTTTTCATTCATTTCTTTCTCCCAGTGTGAAATAATTACGAATACCTCACTCTATGCAATTCACGTTTATTTAATTTTTTTACAGGGATGCAGGATGGCTGGATAAAATGCTAGTTCTTTGCTTGTCTATGATATTGCTCTGGCAATATCTTAATTAAGTTTAGAGTCAAGATGAAATATGTGTCCAAAGTATGTTTCTAATCCTTTCAAACTTGAAGTTTTGATGTGTGAGCCTGGGCCACGTCTTTAGAATGGTGTCTATTACATCAATAAATCTTCTGAAACATGTCAGCCAGAACATTGACACCTTTGGTGGGAAGGAGCGCTGGCTTTCAGAGAGGCTGGAGGTTGGGGGTGGGGAACGATCTCAGAGAGTTTTCTCTTTATTCCCTAGGGTAGGCCCTTTTCCACATTGTCAACTCTTCGTAAATATACTGTTCATTCATGGCCACTTCCTTCTATCTGTTTGGCAAGTCAACTCTACACCCTCAGTCAATCCAAACTCTCAGTTCAGTTCAGCTCAGTTCAGTCGTGCCTGACTCTTCACGACCCCATGAATCGCAGCATGCCAGGCCTCCCTGTCCATCAGCATCTCCCGGAGTTCACTCAGACTCACATTCATCGAGTCCGTGATGCCATCCAGCCATCTCATCCTCTGTTGTCCCTTTCTCCTCCTGCCCCCCATCCCTCCCAGCATCAGTCTTTTCCAATGAGTCAGCTCTTCACATGAGGTGGCCAAAGTACTGGAGTTTCAGCTTCGACATTATTCCTTCCAAAGAAATCCCAGGGCTGATCTCCTTCAGAATGGACTGGTTGGATCTCCTTGCAGTCCGGACTCGGGGTGTCTCCTCACTGCCGCCACCCCTGACCTTGGATGTAGGGTAGCTATCCAAACTCTAACCACCTGCAAATATCTACACTGATAGCTATCCCTTGCAGAATTCAAGTAAACATAGATCTTTCTCTTCTTTACCATTTGTAGGAGTTACCAATGATGCCAACCATCTTGAAAGTCAAGCAAATTCCCTCAGCACATTTTACCTTAGTCCATGCATTCAACAAATATTTATAGAGCCCATTCTCTGTGAGAGGTACTGTTTGTGTTAGAAAGACATGCTAATCTTTCCCAGAAACAGCTTTGCAAACACACCTGTAAATAACATTTCACCAGATATGTGGGCATCCCTTAGCCTACTTAAGTCGATGTGCAGAGTTAACCATCAAGGCTACTTGAGATTGAGGGCTAGGGCAAGTCCCTCTGAGAAGTTCATTTCTAGGATGCCCATCGAGGCCTGGTGTCTGTGGGGCCCTCCTTCATGAAAATATGGCTGGCCGCTGGTCTTCTGTGCCACCTCCACCCTTGGCCTCCAGCCCAGTGGCTGCTGTTCACTAAAGGCTGCCCTTTTTGGGAAGGTCCACCCAAAGTAAATAATATGGAGCCAAATGGTCTTGAACCTATCACTGCAGCCTCGGATTTGGGCTATTCTCTGTGAGTCTCAGCTCTCCCCTGCTCATAGCAGAATTCTAAAATCTGACTTAATTGTTGTAAGACATGGGACACAGAACTGATGAATTAGGGGAGAGTAAGGCCTCTGGAAAAGAGTCAGACATGCCCGAGTGACTGAACAACAATAACAACAAGGACAATAAGTATCAACAATTTCTGTATGTTGAGGTCTCTCAGAATCTTTAAAATATGCTGTCTCATTGAATCCTCCTAATAACTCTTTAGGGCAAGTATTTAATCCCTCATTTTAGAGAAGGAAACTGAGGTTCAGAAGGGCTGGGTGACTTCTCTAAGGAATCAGAGTTAACAGAGCCAAGACTTAGACTCCGGTCTGCACAGCCCCAACCCCATGTGTCCCTACTGCACCCTGCTTTGTGCACACAGCCCCGACCACAGAATTTGGGGGAGGGGGTCTCTTTGCTATCACCCTCACGGCCATGCTGGGTCAGCCCTTGTTATGCCTTGCTTCTCCAGGAAAACTTTGAGGAGGATCAATGTCAGGGCTGGAGTCTGAGGTCTGTGACTCCTGGTATACTTCTGGGGGAGCCTGGCAGGAAGGCAGCAGCACCACCAGAAATTGCTGGTCACGGCCACTCATCTGGGTGCCTGGAAAACACTCTTCAGGGAAGGATCAGAGCTGGCTGTTCTGTGCTGGCCACTGTGCTCCTCAGTGGCCAGGCTTGAGCACCCTCCAGTGGGTCTCCATAGTGATGATAACAACTATGAAGGTTACCTCCCATTGGTCATTTTTGGTGGACCTTTAAGGCTCAGAATTTCCTGTGTAACATCTTAGCTAATTTCCCCTACCACCTGCTGCTCCATGGTTAAGTCTGTTGTAATACATTTGTTTTCTAAGGAGAGGCACATTGACATGGATAAAAGCTCCCTCAAGAATCAACAGTCTTTCAGATGATGCAGAGGGCTGGGTCTTGGCCTGGCAGTAAAGAACTTTCTAGAGTTATTTTAAACATCTCTGTAATAGCTTGGGAAGTGTTCAACAAAGCTTGTTCCCTTCCCATTCATCTGAGCCTGGCTTCTGTCAGTTGCTGTGCTTTTCAAAATTGCTGTCAATCTCCCACTTCTTGAATCAGTTAATTATCCAGTTGACTGTTGGTTTGAACAGATGAAAATCCAAATTGTGTAGGATCTCACTCATTTCTCTGCAAGTCAATTCTGTCAACATGTACCACAGCCCTGCAGCCTTGCCCAATGCAGGAGGGGGTGGGGTGGGGAAGAGGAAGCTGGGGGTCTCCCAAAGGGGAGGAAGGCCTGTGCCTTCGCTTGGCAATAGAATAGGGAGTGGCAGCTCTGCCATCAGCTCTGTTACTCACACAGTCCTGTAACAGGAGGGAAAGGGGCAGGGCACAACTTTTGAAGGAATGACATAGCCCAAGGACACAGCTTAAACCACTTAGAATTAAATGGGACCACACAAGACTAGAACTTGATCCTCAACTGGAAAGTGAATGACACACCCAGAGGTGCCATGACAGTTCCAAGGCACTGTTAAGAGACCAAGGTATGGGTGGTGGCCCAGATCCAGATATCTCTGCCCCTTCCCCAAAAATAGTTGGAATAATCTTCCCACTCATTAGCATATGAAATTATCCAGCCTATAAAAACTGCTGCTGCTGCTGCTGCTAAGTCACTTCAGTCGTGTCCTACTCTGTGCAACCCCATAGACGGTGGCCCACCAGGCTCCCCGTCCCTGGGATTCTCCAGGCAAGAACACTCCAGGCAAGAGTGGGTTGCCATTTCCTTCTCCAGTGAATGAAAGTGAAAAGTGAAAGTGAAGTTGCTCAGTCATGTCCGACTAGTAGCGACCCCATGGACTGCAGCCTACCAGGCTCCTCTGTCCATGGGATTTTCCAGGGAAGAGTACTGGAGTGGAGTGCCATTGCCTTCTCCGCTATAAAAACTAACCACCCAAATATCAGGGCCACACTTGTCCTCTACGATGGCCCACATTCTGTCTGAGGAGTGTGCTTCTCTCTGTATCTGGAATAAATCTACTTCTTACATATCACTTTGTCTCTCACTGATTTCTCTCTGCGATGAGACATCAAGAACTCTAGATCCTGAAACCAGGTACCATGGGTGTTGTCTAGGTTTGAGTCCCAGCCACATGTCTTCAAGTCCCAAGCAGGGCTTTGGCTAGGTTCAAGTTCCAGTCATGTGGATTCAGTTCCCAAGCAGGATTTTGGCTGGGTTCAAGTCCCAGTCTAAGGTAAGCAGTTTCAGTCCTAGGATGCAGCAAGGGGCTGCTGGGAGGCACAAAGGAGAACAGAGCCACGCTGTGGGACAGGGGCTCTGGCTTCAAAAGGCTGGGGGCCCAGCATGTGGCCTAAGTCCTCTTGGAGGAGGTTACCATTAGCCCCACCATAGAACCACTGAGCAGACAAGCCACAAACTGGGAAGCAATTATGCCAAAGACGTTCTCACACTGCTATGAAGGTTCTAGGGCCCACAACAGATATCCCAACCTGGGGATCTGGCAAAGGGACTGAGAAGCCCCAGGGAACTGGACTTTGAAGGGCAGTGGATTTGATTATAGAACTTCCACGGGATTGAGGAAATAGACTCTTGGAGGGCACAAACAAAGCCTAGTGCTCACCAGGACCCAGGAGAAAGGAGTAGTGACCCCACAAGAGACTGAACCAGACTTGCCTGTGAGTGTCCAGGAGTATCCAGTGGTGGCATGGGTTGACAGTGGCCTGCCACAGGGTCAGGGGCACTGAATGCAACAGTTCTGGGAGCCACAGCATGCTGCCATAAGTCCTTTTGAAGGAAGTCGCCATTGCCATTGCCTCTACCATAGTCTGGCCTCAAGCCAGACTACAGCAAGGGAACACAGCCCCGCCTATCCACAGGAAATCAGATTAAAGATTTACTGAGTATGAGATTAAAGATTTACCGCCCATCAGAGCAAGACCCAGTTTAGATTCCCCCACAGCCAGTCCCTCTCATCAGGAAGCTTCCCCAAGCCTCTTATCCTTATCCATCAGAGGGTAGAGAGAATGAAAACCACAGTCATAGAAAACTAATGAAACTGATCACATGGATCACAGCATTGTCTAACTCAGTGAAACTGTGAGCCATGCCATGTAGGGCCACCCAAGATGGATGGGTCATGACAGTATTCTGACAAAATGTGGTCCACTGGAGAAGGGAATGGCAAACCACTTCAGGATTCTTTCCTTGAGAACCTCATGAACAGTATGAAAAGGCAAAAAAACATGATACTGAAAGATGAACTTCCTAGGGTCAATAGATGCCCAATATGCTACTGGAGAAGAATGAAGAAATAACTCCAGAAAGAAAGAAGAGACAGAGCCAAAGCAAAAACGATGCCTAGTTGTGGTTGTGAGTGGTGAAGGAAGTAAAGTCCAATGCCATAAAGAACAATACTGCCTAAGGACCCGGAATGTTAGGTGTATGAATCAAGGTAAATTGGAAGTGGTCAAGCAGGAGATGGCAAGAGTGAACATCAACATTTAGGAATCAGGGAGCTAAAATGGACTGGAATGGGTGAATTTAACTCGGATGACCATCATATCTACGACTGTGGGCAAGAATTCCCTAGAAGAAATGGAGTAGCCCTCATAGTCAACAAAAGAGTCTGAAGTGCAGTACTTGGGTGCAGTCTCAACAGAATGATCTCTCTTTGTTTCCAAGCAAACCATTCAGTATCACAT
The DNA here is from genome assembly GCA_917880005.1 of Nanger dama. Classification (NCBI taxonomy): domain Eukaryota; kingdom Metazoa; phylum Chordata; class Mammalia; order Artiodactyla; family Bovidae; genus Nanger; species Nanger dama. Next base: position 41,590,397 of record CAKJTW010000012.1, read on the forward strand.
TAATCCAAATCTATGCCCCAACCAACAATGCTGAAGAAGCTGAACGGTTCTATGACGACCTACAAGAACTTATAAGACTAACAACAACAACAACAACAACAAAAGATGTTGTTTTCATCATAGGTGACTGGAACGCAAAAGTAGAAGTCAAGAGATACCTAGAGTAATAGGCAAGTTTGGCCTTGGAGAAAAAAAATGAAGCAGGGCAAAGACTAACAGAGTTTTGCCAAGAGAACACACTGGTCATAGCAAACACCTTCTTCCAACAGCACAAGGGATCACTCTATGCACGGACATCACCAGATAGTCAATACTGAAATCAGATTGATTATATTCTTTGCAGCCAAAGATGGAGAAGCTCTGTACAGTCAGCAAAAACAACAAGACCAGGAGCTGACTGTGGCTCAGATCATGAACTCCTATTGCCAATTCATACTTAAATTGCAGAAAGTAGGGAAAACCACTAGACCATTCAGGTATGACCTAAACCAAATCTCTTATGATTATACAGTGGAAGTGACAGATTCAAGGGATTAGGTCTGATAGACAGAGTGCCTGAAGAACTATGGGTGGAGATTTGTGACATTGTACAGAAGGTGGTGATCAAAACCATTCCCAAGAAAAAGAAATGCAAAAAGACAAAATGGTTGTCTGAGGAGGCCTTACAAATAGCTGAGGGAAAAAAAAAAAAAAAAGCAGAAGGCAAAGGAGAAAAGGAAAGATATATCCATTTGAGTGCAGGGTTACAAAGAAGAGAATTTGGACAGAAAAGAAAGCCTTCCTAAGTGATCCCTGAAAGAAATAGAGGAAAATAATAGAATGGGAAGGACTAGAGATCTTTTCAAGAAAATTAGAGATACCAAGGGAACATATCATGAAAATATGGGCACAATAAAGGACAGAAACAGTATGGACCTAACAGTGGCAGAAGATATTAAGAAGAGGTGGCCAGCATACACAGAAGACCTAAACAAAAAGTTCTTAATGACCCAGGTAACCACGATGATGTGATCACTCATCTAGAGCCAGACATCCTGGAGTGTGAAGTCAAGTGGGCCTTAGGAAGCATCACTACAAACAAAGCTAGTGGAGGTTATGAAATTCCAGTTGAGCTACTTCAAATCTTCAAAGATGATTCTATGGAAGTGCTGCATTCAATATACCAGCATATTTGGAAAACTCAGCAGTGGCCATAGGACTGGAAAACATTAGTTTTCATTCCAATCCCAAAGAAAGGCAATGCCAAAGAATGCTCAAACTATTGCACAATTGCACTCATCTCACACACTAGCAAAGTAATGCTCAAAATTCTCCAAGTGAGACTTCAATAGTACATGAACTGAGAAATTCCAGAAGTTCAAGCTGGATATAGAAAAAGCAGAGGAACCAGAGATCAAATTGTCAATATCCATTGGGCCATAGAAAAAGCAAGAGAATTCCAGAAAAACATCTACTTCTGCTTCATTGACTATGCCAAAGTCTTTGACTGTGTGGATCATAACCAACTGTGGAAAATTCTTCAAGAGGTGGGAATACCAGACCACGTTACCTGCCTCCTGAAAAATCTGTATACAGGTCAATTCAGTTCAGTTCAGTCGCTAAGTCATGTCTGACTGTTTGTGACCCCATGAGTAGCAGCACGCTAGGCCTCCCAGTCCATCACCATCTCCAGGAGTTCACTCAAACTCACATCCATTGAGTCAGAGATGCCATCCAGCCATCTCATCCTCTGTCATCCCCTTTTCCTCCTGCCCCCAATCCCCTCCCAGCGTCAGTCTTTTCCAGTGAGTCAACTCTTCACATGAGGTGGCCAAAGTACTGGAGTTTCAGCTTTAGCATCGTTCCTTCCAAAGAACACCCAGGACTGATCTCCTTTGGAATGGACTGGTTGGATCTCCTTGCAGTCCAAGGGACTCTCAAGAGTCTTCTCCAACACCACAGTTTAAAAGCATCAATTCTTCAGCATTCAGCTTTCTTCACAGTCCAACTCTCGTATCCATACATGACCACTGGAAAAACCATAGCCTTGACTAGACGGACCTTAGTTGGCAAAGTAATGTCTCTGCTTTTGAATATGCTATCTAGGTTGGTCATAACTTTTCTTCCAAGGAGCCAGCGTCATTTAATATCATGGCTGTAGTCACCGTCTGCAGTGATTTTGGAACCCTCCCAAATAAAGTCTGACACTGTTTCCACTCTTTCCCCATCTATTTCCCATGAAGTGATGGGACCAGATGCCATGATCTTCGCTTTCTGAATGTTGAGCTTTAAGCCAACTTTTTCACTCTCCTCTTTCACTTTCATCAAGAGGCTTTTTTTCCTCTTCACTGTGTGCCATAAGGGTGGTGTCATCTGCATATCTGAGGTTATTGATATTTCTCCCAGCATAGCCATGAAATTAAAAGATGCTTGCTCCTTGGAAAAAAGCTATGACCAACCTGCTGCTGCTGCTGCTGCTACAAAGTCGCTTCAGTCGTGTCCGACTCTGCGCAACCCCATAGACGGCAGCCCACCAGGCTCCTCCTTCCCTGGGATTCTCCAGGCAAGAGTACTGGAGTGGGGTGCCATTGCCTAGACAGCATATTAAAAAGCAGAGACATTACTTTGCCAACAAAGGTCAGTCTAGTCAATTTCCAGTAGTCATGTATGGATGTGAGAGCTGGACTATAAAGAAAGTTGAGCACCGAAGAATTGATGCTTTTGAACTGTGGTGTTGGAGAACACTCTTGAGAGTCCCTTGGACTGCAAGGAGATCCAACCAGTCAATCCTAAAGGAAATCAGTGCTGAATAATCCTTGGAAGGACTAATGCTGAAGCTGAACTCCAATACTTTGGCTGCCTGATGTGAAGAACTGACTCACTGGGAAAGACCTTAATGCTGGGAAAGATTGAAGGTAGGAGGAGAAAGGGATGACAGAGGATGAGCTGGCTGGAATGTATCACCATCTCGATGGACATGAGTTTGAGCAGGCTCTGAGAACTGGTGCTGGACAGAGAAGCCTGGTGTGCTGCAGTCCATGGGGTCACAAAGAGTTGGACATGACTGAGCAACTGAACTGAACTGAATCTATATGGAAAAACAATCTGAAAAAGGATGAATATATATATATATGCTGCTGCTGCTGCTGCTAAGTCGCTTCAGTCGTGTCCGACTCTGTGTGACCCCATAGACGGCAGCCCATCAGGCTCCCCCCGTCCCTGGGATTCTCCAGGCAAGAACACTGGAGTAGACTGCCATTTCCTTCTCCAATGAATGAAAGTGAAAAGTGAAAGTGAAGTTGCTCAGTCATGTCTGATTCTTCGTGACCCCATGGACTGCAGCCCACCAGGCTCCTGTGTCCATGGGATTTGCCAGGCAAGAGTACTCGAGTGGGGTGCCATTGCCTTTTCCAGAATATATATGTATGTATGTATGTATGTATAACTGAATCATTTTGCTGTATGCCTGAAACTAACATGACAGTGTAAATCAGCTATACTCCAGTGCTAAATGAAAATTGAAAGAAAACAAAAAATACAAAGAAAGGAAATTACAATATATACTACAACATGAATGAACCTTGAAGACATGATGCTAACTGAAATAAATTAGTTACAAAGGGAGAAATCTGCATGATTCCATTTACATGAAGAACTTGATTGATAGAGCTAGGAAGAATGGTGTTTTCCTGGGGCTGGGGGAAGGGAAATGGGAGATGTTTAATAGGTTTCAGTTTCAGTTTGAAATGATGATAAAGTTCTGGAGGTGGGTGGTGGTGGAGGTTGCACAAAAATGTATATGTACTTAATGCCACTGAAGTGGCATTAAACTTTTCATTATGTAAAGTTTTTCAACATAGACAAAAAGGAAGAAAAATAGAAAGTGGGACAGGCTGCTTGATTCCTGTCACCAGAGGCATTCAAGCAGAGGCTACCTAACTCTGGACCTGGGGTCCTAGGGTGGGACGCAGACATCAGATAAGGGTTGATCCACAGAGAGTCAAGGTGACATAGAGGAAAAGGTACTTTCAGGTCAGATACAAATAGATCAAAATCCCCACTCTGTATCTAATTAGCTGTGTGCCTCATACAAGTTGCCTAAATTCTCTAAACCTGCCTTTCCTTATCTGTAAAATGGATGTTTCAAAGACTGCAGTGTAAGGGAATTGTGAGGACTGAATCAGATAATGTTTCCAGAAACAAATCCCCCGAGGAGCCTACTAGAAAACAGGTCAGAACAACAGATACAGACTGATCATGGGGAGATAAAGAATTCACAGATGACTCTGAAACATGAAGACACTCAAATTCACTCATAACAGGATACATGCAAATGAGGGCTACACTGAGACACCAGTTTTCATCTACCCAGTTGGAGAATCAGACAGCTGGAGAGCACATGCTGCTGGAGAGGTTCTAGGGGAAAGCCATCAGTATCGTTGGTTCAGGGCAAAATAATGCCCCATTGTGAAGGCAACTGGGCCATATTTCTCAAAATGAGAAATAAACATTCCTAGTAATCCAACAATCTCACTACTGGGAATTTATCCCACAGATACACCTGCACATGTACAAAATGGTATATTTACAAGGAAAACTTGTAATAACAAAAAGCTTAAAAGAGTAAGAGACTGTTTTAAATAAATTCTGTGGTATCCACACAAGTGGAACAGTATGCACCTTGGAAAGGGAATGAAGAGGCTGAGCTAATATTACTACATGACAAAAAGCGAAGTTAAATAATGCACACAGAAAGCTTCTTTTATTGTATTTGCTTCTTTTTGCTCAGAGTTCTGTGAATATAAACAAGAAACTAATAAAAATAATTTCTTGTAGGTGAAGAGGCTGAGATGGGAATGAGTCTTCCTGGACATAGATCTTTCTATATAAATTTTAATTTTAGATCATGTTGATGCATTAATTGTCTAAAACTTAATTTCAAAAATAAAACAATGAAAACTAAACTTAAAGACCTATGAAATTATGCTGGAGACATGAAAGAAGCTTTAATGAATGAATTGATATATTATGTTCCTATAGTGAATGCCTCTGAAGATGTCAATTATTCCTAAATTAATTAGTTAATTAAATTCATTTGTACTCAACATATAGAATCTGACAATGTTATTCTAATATTCATACAGAAAAAAAATGTTCTAGAATTGGCAAAAGAATTTTGGAAAAAAATAACGAGGCTTCTATGTTATCAAGAAATACCATTAAAAAAGTAACCAAAGCATATTTTAAATACAGCCATTATAGTGTTACATAAGAGAACACAAATATATCAGTGAAAAAAGATAGAGAGGCTGGAAACTAACATATGTGTGTATATGAAAATTTAGAATATTATAAAAGGAAACTAGACCCATTTTTCATTAATAAAACTAATGCAAGTTGGTTAGAAATTTACACATTTAAAAGCAAAACTCTACAAGCATAAAAATAAAATGTAGATTTTTTTATAGGCTTGGGTAAGGAAGGCCTTCCAAAGCAAGAGAGGAAACCCAGAAACATCAACAAAAATAATAATCAGATTTTACCATGTAGAAATTAAAAAATCACCATAAATGCAACTGCTTATATTTTCCAGTCAGTTACCAATAATAAACAGAAATTGAAAATGAAAAAAAAATTATTTGCAGTAGCATTAAGTTTCCACATCCCTAGAGTAAACCTAAACAGGCTTCACACAGGAAAATGTAAAATATTACTAATACAAAGGATTTAAATAAGTTGATCGATATACTATGTTCAAAGGTTCAAAGATCTATATACTATGCTCAAAAACTCAATATTTTAGCTATGTGAAGTCTCTCTAAATGATCTATATGTGTAAGCAACCCAACAAAAATACCAGGATTTTGTTTAAAAGAAATCAACGAGTTGGTTGAAATTTTACTGAAAATATAAAGGGTGACGAATAATCAAGAAACTCTTTAAAAGAATGTGAGAGGACTGATTCTATTTGTTAATCAGGATTACTATAAAGCTATAGCAATTAGGACTGCGGTGTTGGTTCAAGGATGGGCAAGTGGGGCGAATGCAGTGGAAGACAGGCCAGAGAGAAAGCCAGGTATATCTGGACACTTGACTGAAGACAAAAGACGTGATGCAGTGTGGGAATGGTGTCCTTTTCAAGAAATACTCCTGGGTCAACTGGATAATAATACGGGGGAAAATATGTAACTTGACACCCTCCCTACCTCACATCAGTCATACAAAACTCAATTCCAGGCAGATTGTAGATCTAAACATGAAAACAAGAAGCTTCTAAGGAAAATAATGGAGAAATTCTTATAGCCTACGGTAGAGAAAACTTCTTCAATAAGATATCCAAAGTCCTACCATAAAAAGACTGATAGATTGAACTACATCAAAAGCTTTTGTTCTTTAAGTGACATCATAAAGAGTCTAAAACATAAATAACAGAATGAGAGAATATATTTGTAACACAAATAGCCAATAAAGAACTTGTTGCCAGAATATATAAAGAAGTTCTGCAATTCAATAAAAAATTATACACAACTGTGCCAATTATCAATTTATTGCCTCTTGATTCCAAATTCACTTTCTTCTCCCCTACCTTGTAATCCTGGAGCTGGGCTGTGCAAACTGCATTTCTGCTTTGCCAGCAGACTCTGTGTCAGGCTCTTCCTGTAGGGGTCTTGGAAGAATATTGCAAGGATGAAGGAGAGACTAGGGTGTTTTACCTTTTCCTATATTTGCCCCCATTAGTGATGAACTCAATGGAGAGGACTATGATTTCACTACATTCCCAGGCTCTCTTGGTTCTAAAGTGGTCCCAGCAAACTTCATGTGGCACATTTCAGCAGCAGCCACATCATCTCAGGATCTGAATAGAACTGCCATATAAGCCAGAAATTCCACTCCTGGATAGAAAAAAAGCAAAAACACCAATTTTAAAAGATACATGTACAATGTTCATAGCAGTATTATTTACTATTGCCAAGGTATGGAAGCAACCTAAGTGTTCATCAACAGATGAGTGGATAAAAGTATGTGCAAAGAGTTGGACACAACCGAATGACTGAGGACGTGCATACACACCCACATTTTATACAATAGAATGTTTGTTGTTGTTGTTTAGTCACTATGTTGTGTCTGACTCTTTTGTCGACCCCAGCCTGTCAGGTTTCTCTGTCCCAGGCAAGAATACTGGAGTGGGTTGCCATTTCCTTCTCCAGGGAATCTTCTCTTCCCAACCTGTGTCTCCTGCTTGGCAGGCAGATTCTTTATCAGGGAATCACCTAGGAAGCCCAATGGAATACTGATCAGCCATAAAAGTAAAATTCTTTTGAAACACTTTTCAAAAACATGAATGAATTGAGAGAGAATTATGCTTAGTGAAATAAGTTAGACAGAATGATATATGATAATCACTTACTGCTGCTGCTAAGTCCCTTCAGTCGTGTCCGACTCTGTGCAACCCCATAGACGGCAGCCCGCCAGGCTCCCCCGTCCCTGGGATTCTCCAGCCAAGAACACTGGAGTGGGTGATAATCACTTAAGTGGAACCTAAAAATAAAAAAAGAAAGAAACAGGCTCAGAGATATAGGAAAAAACTAGTGGTTACCACTGGGTAGACAGAATGGGAGAGGGGCAACAATGGGGAAAAGAATTAAGAGGCAAAAACTATTGTGTATGTGAAGTCGCTTAGTCATGTCCGACTCTTTGCAACCCCTTGGGCTGTAGCATATCAGGCTCTTCTGTCCATGGAATTTTCCAGGCAAGAGTACTGGAGTGGGTTGCCATTTCCTTCGCCAGGGGATCTTCCCAACACAGGGATTGAACGTGGGTCTCCCGCATTGCAGGCAGATGCTTTACCATTAGAGCCACCAGGGAAGCCCCAAAATAAGTAAGCTACCAGGAAATATCATATAGCATAAGGAATATTTGTTGTTGTTCATTTGCTCAGTAGTGTCTGACTCTTTGCGACCCCGTGAACTGAAGTAAGCCAGGCTTCCTTGTCCTGCACCATTTCCTGGAGCTTGCTCAAACTCATGTCCATTGAGTCGGTGATACCATCCAACCATCTCATCCTCAGTCGCCCTTCTCCTCCTGCCCTCAGTCTTTCCCAGCATCAGGGTCTTTTCCAGTGAGTTGGCTCTTAGCATCAGGTGGCCAAAGTATTGGAGCTACAGACTCAGTATCAGTCCTTCTAATGAATATTGAGGTTGACTTCCTTTAGGATTGACTGGTTGGATCTCCTTGCAGTCCAAGGGACCCTCAAGAGTCTTCTCCAACACTATAGTTCAAAAGCATCAATTATACAGCATTCAGCCTTCTTTATGGTCCAAGGTCCAAGGAATATAGCCAATATTTTAGAACTATTAATAGAGTATAACCTTTAAAAATTGTGCATCATTATCTTACACACCAACAACATATAATATTGTACATCAACTCTAAATACTAATAGAAAAACAGTAGAATGGGTGAACACGATATGGCATAGTTCTTAAATGCAATGCTATACAACAACAAAGTCTACATTTGCATGCAAAATGTGGATGAATTTCACAAGCATGGTACTGACCAACAGCAACAAGGAGTCAGACACAAAAACCAGAGGGTGTATAATTCCTTCATATAAATTTTTTTAAAGGCAAAATTCATCTTTTGATAGTTACTGTTGCTTTGAGTGGAGGAACCAGATGGTGATGGAGACGGTGAAAGAAGGGCTTCTTGGGTGTGTAAATGTTCTATTTCTTGGCCTAGGTTGTGGTTGCATAGATGTGTTTACTTTATGATAATTGATTGAGCCCAGCACTTTTTCTTATGTACTTTTTTGCATTTGTATTATTTTCCAATTAAAAAGTAAATAAGAGAAAAAGAAAAGTGACAGGTTGAGATAAAATACTATATTTATACCAGCAAAATTTTAATACCCAAAATATATAAGAGGCTTCTAAATAGAAAAGACAAACCATCTGAAAGAAAAATGAGTGGCGGGTAATAAATAATTCACATACTACATACAATCGGCCAATGTACACTGGCAGAATCCCTGTTTCACTAGAAACGTGGGATATATGTCCTCAAATACCAAAGAACATCCATTTGAATGGCAAAAGACTGATAAAATGTTGGTGGGAATGTGGATAAATAGGCACTTTACTATCAGAGTGAAAGTGAAAATTTTACTAACGTTGGCCCAACATTTCCATTTTAGCAATTCTAAAGTAAAGACCACACATTCAAAAGATGTAAGTGTAAGAGTGTTCACTATTTATATTATGAAAGAAAGCATTGTTTATAATATGAAAGAAAATGGAAAATTAAATGTTTATTAGTTGAAAAAATCAAATATAGCTATACAATGGAAGACTGTATGGCTGGTAAAAATAATAATGAGACTTCATTTGGCTTGATGTGACAAAATCTGCTGTAACGCTAACTCAGAGAAGTGACTCTCAGATCAGTGCACTAAAAATTATGACATTAATGTAAAAGAATTAAAGACATAAGGTATATTTGTAAAGGATACCTTTCTATGTACTACTTCAGTATGTTATCAGAGTTTTTAATGGCCAAAGTAAAGAATTATTACAAAATAACCATATGAATTTAATAGTGATGGTTTAGTCATTAACTGGTGTCCAACTCTTGTGACCTTATGGGCTGCAGTCCGCCAGGCTCCTTTGTCCATGGCAAGAATTCTAGAGTGGGTTGCCATTTCCTTCTCCAGGGATCTTCCTGACCCAGGAACCAAACCCAGGTCTCCTGCATTGCAGGCAGATTCTTTGCCAACTGAGCTATGAGGGAAGCAGCCACGAGGAAACTGGCAGGACTCCTCTGGGGGCAGTTCTGTTTTTTCCTGATACCCAAGGCAGACTCCATGCTAGAAATAGCCAACCACCATGGGGCTTCCTTGGTGGCTGAATGACAGAGGATCTGCCTGCAATGCAGGACACCCAGGTTTGAGTCCTGGATTGGGAAGATCTGCTGAGGAAGGGAGTTGCAGCCCACTCCAGGATTCTTGCCTGGGGAATTCCATGGACAGAGGAGTCTGGAGGTCTACAGTCCATGGAGTCGCAAATGGTCAGACTCAACTGAGCCACCAGCACTTTCACTTTCACTTTCACATACCCATAATCATTTGAACCAACAGGATCTGGGAGGCAGGAAGAGACCCTTGGACAGCAAGATCAAACCAGTCAATCCTAAAGGAAATCAACCATGACTAGTCACTGGAAGGACTAATGCTGAAGCTGAGGCTCCAATATTTTGACCACCTGATATGAAGAGATGACTCCTCACTGGAAAATACCCTGATGCTGGGAAAGATTGAGGGCAGAAGGAGAAGGGGGGCAACAGGATGAGACAGTTGGATAGCATCACTCACTCAATGGACATGAGCTTAAGCAAACTCTGGGAGATAATGAAGGACAGTGAAGCCTGGCATGCTATAGTCCATGGAGTCACAAAGAGTCAGACATGACTGAGAGACTGAAACAACAAAGGAGAGGGCAGGAATTCCTATCTAAGGAAAACATTTCTTAGCCCTGAGCTGACTTATTCTTGGTCTACTTCATGGTCTGGTATGTCTGCTGGTACCATCCTCCATCTGCTTAGGGATGGTGGAAGGTCTTCCTCCCTAGACAAATTCTGATGCTGTCCAGCAGAAATATAGTGTGAGCTTGTATGTAATTTTAGATTTTCCAGTAGCCACATTAACAAAGAAAATGGTGAAATTAATTTTAATAATATGTTTGTTTAACCCAATATAACAAAACTATTATCATCTCCACCTGTTATAAATATAAAAGTATTAATGAGATATTTTATGTTCTGCTTTTTTGTAAAGTCTTCAAAATCTGGTGTGTGCTTTGCACTTACAGTACATCTAAATTTGAATGTTAAAGTTTTCTTGATCTGTATTTTGATTTCACAAAATTTACAGTTGTAAAAGTAGATTCAAATACCTAAGCTATTCCAAACATATTTAAATATACCTAGAAATTATTCAATAGCTGAATGAAGTATCAGGCATTTAGTTTGATTTTTAAACAAAATAAAGCAAGTTGGCTCAGTTGCCCTAGCCATATTTCAAGTGCTGGGTGCCCACATGTGGTCAGTGGTGTGGTATCCAACAGCCCAGGTCTAGGCTAGCCCCTCCCTGTGGTCCTGGAGGTGGCTCCCTGGACCATGTGCTGAGACTGCAGCTCTTCTCTGCATCCTGAACACGTGGCGCTCCGGACACTGGGAGAACCTGGTGAATGCTGGAGAACAGCCAACCTCTAGGGTGGGCAGATGGCCTCAGGCACCTGGGCACATGATATTTACCCAGCAGCACTGGAACTGCTGGGAAGAGCTGGTGAAGATGAGCAAGGGGCCTTGTGGGCTGTGAAAGACCTCTGCACAGCGACTGCATTCCTGGGGAATGAGCCTGACCTTGGGATGAACCCAACAGGATGACCTAAGCTGAGATTTCACAATGCAGCGGCAGTGGGGAACAGGTGGTGGCAGCAGCTGGGAGCTCTCTGTGGGCTGTGGGCTGGAGGGGACCTCAGCCTCTCTGAGTGAATTAGCTCCTCCTAAGGGCAAGTCTGGGCCCACAGGGGAAACAGGAAACCCTCATCCCTGCCCTGAACCAAAATCTCTCAGTGTTTTAGCCAAGACAAGTTGTGAGGACATCAGTATCATCACACGTCTGGTGCACTCACATCTGAGGCAGAACTGAAAGGCAGATTTTCCACATCTTGAAAAGCTCCTTTTGTCTTCCTTCCTTCCTTTCTTTCCTTCTCTCTTGGATATCCTTCTTTCTTTCTCTCTCTTTCTTGTCAATACTGAGCTTCTGTTCAAAAACCATTCTTAAGAACCCTGCAGAAGCCTCTCTCTGAGCTCTGGCCTGGGAATACGACACACTTCCATCAATATTCTGGGTTCCCATTTTGGTGAAATTGACATTTTATGAATTAACTCATCTCTATGATGTGCCAAATGTGTGCCGTGGATGCAGCCAGATACAAAACATGGCCCTTCTCTTTTAGCAACTCACAGTTCAGTGAGCGGCCAAGGGAGCTTTCTTTTTGTTGAAAACTGTGATATACCACCTTGCCTGCGCAGCACTAATGCCTGGGACACACCTCAGAGGTTCTAATTTTAATTGGTTTCAGGTACAGACATGGTACTAGGAATTTAAAAGCTTCCTAGATGATTCTCACGTGCAGTCTGTGTGAGCACCACACACTGGAGTCAATTCAGCGACCTCAAGGGCCATCAACTGCATTCAAGGAATTCTGATTGCATCCCAGGAGTTGTGTGTTCAATGCAGCCAAAGTGAACCGTTAAGTATGGAGTAGGTCATAGCCTTCCCCTCTTCAAAACCCTACCATGGCTCCCCATGTCCCATTAGGTAACAACCAGACCCCTGTATCTCAGTAGACACACGAGGGCCCGTACGATGGGCTCCACATTGCCAGTCTTCCCCTTGCTACTCTCTCTTCTCTGACTGTACTGGATTCCTTGCTGGGCCTTGAACGTTAACCGTGGCTCTTCCCAGTGGCTGGGATAACCATCCCTCAGGAAACCACGTGGCCAACTTTCTCAGCTCCTTCACACTTGTGATGGTTGATTTTACATGTCAACTTGACTGGGTTAGGAGGTGCCCAGATAACTGGTAGAGCATTATTTCTGGATGTGTCTGTGAGGGTTTCTTCAGAAGAGATTAGTGTTTGAATATGAAGCATCAGTAAAGATCACTGTCACCAACATGGGTGGGTATCATCCAAGCTTTTGAGGTCCTGAATAGAGCAAAAGGCAGAGAAAGAAGGAATTTACTCTCTCTGCTAGAGCTGCTGTATCTACCTCCTCCTGCCCTTTGACATATGCATTCTTGGTTCCCAGGCCTTTGGACCCAGAAGTGGACTTAATAATGCCATTGACTCTCCTGTTCTCAGTTCCTCGGGTTTGGACTGGAATCTATGACCAGCTTTTGTGGGCTGCCAGCTTGCAGTCAACAGACTGTAGCACTTCTCTGCCTCCAGAATTGTGTGAACCAGTCCCTTTAAGTCAATGACTTCCTATATGTCAATATATTTCCTATGGGTTCCATTTTTCTGGGGAACCCTGACTAATGTGCCACCAATGCTCAATATTATCTTCTCAGTGAGGCTATTCCTGATCCCTCTGTTCTTTCAGCCTGCTCTCTCTTTTTCTATGGCCAAGTCAACCTCTGACATACTATATAATTTTCTTATCAGCAAAATCTATTAATTTTTACCTATTTCCTCTGCTAGGGATGTTTGTCTGCTTTGTTTGCTAATGTATTCCTGGTGCTGAGGATGTAAATATTTATTAAATACATAAGAATCTGCAGAGTTCTAATTAAGATAGATTTCTGAGTAAATAAAGATCATCTCACATGTTTAATGTTCCCCACCTGAATACTGACCAAAATGATAAAAGGACTAACGAGTGATAAACTAGCACTTCACTGGAAAACAGGGAAGGTGTACCCTATGAGTAGGCCAGAAACTGCAAGAAATTACTGATGAAAATACCACAGATAGATCCAAAATGAAGAAAACAACTCCTCAACCTAACTGAGAAAGCAGTTAGGTGTCATGTGAATAGAGGAGATCATGGCAGAATCTACCCAAATGTCTACATTTTAAATGGTGAGAACAGAAGTGTGGGCAGTTCAGTTCATGAGCTGGACGTAAGCTCCATGTCTTTGCACTATTGTAGACTGACACCCTGGGAAGGAGTTGCTTCAGCAGGTATTAATACAAGGGTAAGTACAAAAGAGCAAATGCAAAAATCCCAGATATAAAAGACTCTCTGAGCAAAACACAGTTCTAAAAGACACATGTACCCCACTGTTCATTGCAGCACTATTTACAATAGTCAAGCCATGGAAGCAACCTAGATGTCCATCGACAGATGAATGGATAAAGAAGTTGTGGTACATATATATTGTTGAATATTACTCAGAAATAAGACAGAATGAATCTGAGTCAGTTCTAGTGAGGTGGATGAACCTAGAACCTGTTACATAGAATGAAGTCAGAAAGGGAAAAACAAATATCATATATTAGCACATATATATGGAATCTAAGAAAGTGGTACTGCTGAACACATTTCTAGGACATCAGTAGAGACACAGACATAGAGAGCAGACTATAGACACAGTCGGGGAAGGAGAGAGTGGGAAGAATTGAGAGTGTAGCATTGAAACATATAAATATCATATGTAAAATAGTGCAAATTTGCTGTATGATGCAGGGAGCTCAACTTGGCGCTCCCAGACAATCTAGAGGACTGGGATGGGGTGGGAAATGGGAGAGAGGTTCAAGAGGGAGGGGACATGTGTTCTGATCCATGTTGCTATATGGCAGAAACCAACACAACATTGTAAAGCCATTATCCTCCATTTAAAAGTAAATTTTTTTTTTTAAAGACTCTCTGTGACAGCCATGACCCTTCTCAAGGTAGTGAACTGTGGGGTCAGGAAATAGGCCAGATGAAGTGACATCCCACTCTGGAAGTAGACACAAATCTAAAGGGAAACCATCGCATGAAAAGCTAATCTGTGGTGGATGGTTTTAGTGAATCTGAAGAGGGAACCATAGCAAACTGCAATTTCCCTGCTATGACTGTCTCCTAGCGTCCTCCCTACTCCTCTCTAGCTGCATTATGACTAAGCAGGTTTGCAAACTATGTCAGCTCCTCTTCCAGTTTCAGATCTGCAAGTGTCCAGGTGGTGAGGGGGGATCAGAGGAAAATTTGCTCACACTGTTTGGGGCATATATCTAGTTTGGGTAGACATCTTCTTGTTTTAGCTTGAATAATATGACCAAAATGGCACCTTTGAAAAGACTCTGCATTACTTAAACAGAAGAATATGGCAATTATAACATACTTAAAATTAATGTATTGTTTACCATGTGCTTTCAGTTAAATTCAGAAAAAAATGAACTCTGTAAAATGAGGTGAAAGATAAAATAGTGAGCCAAAATATTGAAATGTATTAGAAGTCAGTAAAAAAAAAAAGCAAATAAAATCAAAATGCAGGCAAAAATGACATTAGCATTAAATTGCAGAAATGATACAAATTAAAACCAGTGATACAGAGAACAAACACAATAAGCTTTAAGAGGGCAGAATTTTCTTTTTGATTAAGAAGATAGACGTCCTAAGGGTCAAGAAGATAAATAAGGAGAAGATAAAACAAATATACAAATATTCTTTCAAATATTCAGTAATCCATATATACACCTTTCACAATCCCAGGAAAAAAATATTTGAGATACAGGAAGAAACAGTGAAGAAAAAAAAATGCACAAAAAGCAAAAGCAAAAAAACCCAAAACCGACTGCTATTCTTAAAGAAGAAATCAGAAAAATATAACTGAATCAATTATCAAGGATATAATAGAATACATCTCTTGGATGAATAGAAACATAAATCTAAAAATTCACATGGCTAAATGTTTACAAGGTTAACAAAAAGTGATCAATTTCTGTATATAACTCTGGTGAAATATTTTTATTTCAAAGAGAAAGAACAACTGGAGAAAAGGAGAGAAAATGTCAGTTATAATAAGATAAAAATTATGCAATTTTCTAACTTGTGTTCTGCAGTATATGGATAAAAGAACAATGGAACTAGATTCACTCTTTTCTAACAATATGGTGGACTTAATGCTGGGGAAAAAAAAACACATTTGCTACAGAAGATTTAAAAATGTGTCATAGAATATTTAAAAGCCACCTAAGCAGGGTAGGGAGACAAAATCTGTGCATGTTCAAGGTGGGTGGTCAGATCAGAGGCAGCTATATATAGCCAGCAACTCTCTAAAGCAAACTAGGGAAAAAACAACCCCACAGAGAAAATGAAATACCCTTCTGTCTTTGGCTCTAGATGGAGGGAATAAAAAGAAGAAAAGAGTCTTCCAAGAATTTTTAATATAAATCATTGCCTGAGTTTGGGACTTGAATTCACACTACCAGTGTGGCCTGAAATTCCCCAAGAAACTTTAGTTTAAAGTAGTTTCAGGTTGGCAATATTCATATGTGTCTAGCAGAGCTAAATGAAATATTCTTTGGAAGAACCACTTTAAACTTAGGTCTCAAAAATCTCCAACAGATAAAATTCCAGAAAACATGTACTTGTAATCAAAAATTACAGATCACATGAGGAAGTGAGCCTCCATTGCAAGCGTTAGCAGAATACAAACTACAGAATGATCAGACATGCAAAACCCATAGTTACAGCATTGATAAAATTCAGAATATTTAAAATTGTGTTTATTAGGATTAAATAAATAAAGGAGAGTTTCAAAAGTGCAAGTATGAAAGTAACAACTATAAAAATTACTAGGAATGTCTGAAAAAAATCAGTAGAATTTCTAGGAATTAAGACCTTTACACACAGATTAAGCAGACATAGAGAATAGGGTGTGAAAAACTAACATATGCCTCTTCAGAGTTCCAGAATAAATATATTAAGAGAATTGGAGTAGAGACAATATTCAAAGATATAATGTCTGCAAATCTTTGGAAATGATAAAAATTCTAATCATCAGATTGAGGAAGCTCAACTACTCCCAAAGAGAATGAATATGAATAAAGCTACATCTGTAGAACCCTTTAGACAAAGAGTAAAACCTTAAAAGTGACAAGAAACAAAGAAAAACACTAAGTAGAAATGATAACTACAGTGACATTTGACTTACCAGCAGCAGTGCTAGAAGCCAGGCAATGGAAAAATCTTAAAATTCTGAGAAAAATTACTCTTAAATTAGTATTTCTGAATATGAACTTATATCTTGCAAGAAGTAAGATGAAATAGATATACATTATAATAAAGAATGGCTTGTAGAATTTTGAGCTTCCCTGGTGGCTCAGATGGTAAAGAATCTGCCTGCAGTGTAGGAGACCTGGATTCCATTCCTGGCTTGGGAAGATCCTCTGGAGAAGGGCGTGGCAACCCATTTCAGTATTCTTGCCTGGAGAATCCCCAAGGCAGAGAAGCCTGGCGGGCTACAGTCCATAGGGTCACAAAGAGTTGGACATTTCTGAGTGACTAAAACTTTTGCTTTTTTTTTTTTTGCAGAGTTGTAAAAGAATAAACTGTTTAAAAGGAATGTTTAAAGGCCATTATTTATCATCCAGAAAAAAGGTTTGAGATGTAGGACTGAATGGTGAGCAAGAAAATGATATATATGTGGGTATATCTAATTAAACAATGACCATTTAAAACAATATTATGATTTCTAAATTGTTCAGTACAAAATGTTGGGGGAAATAGCAGACATTAGTGATAGGTGCTAAATATTCTAAGATGCTTGTTTTGGAAGAGGATAAAGACTGATTAACCAGAAGAGTAAGAAACAGTATAAAATCAATCATCTAAATTAAATATATGTAAAAGGATGAAAATAACAAAGAAAAGGAAAAAATAAAAAAATAAATTATAGAGCTAAAGCCAATTATATCAATTCTCACAACAAATGTAAATGGACTAAACTTTCTAGGTAAAGGACAAAGATTTTTGGTTGCATTTAAATTTAAAAAAAGGAGAAATATTTAAAATATTCAGACTTGGAAAGGTCAGAAGTAAAAAGATAAAGAAAGGATACACTAGGTAAGCACTAAGCAGTGAAAATGGAGCTGATGAAGCAATATGAATCTTAGAAAAGCTAGAAAACCTTATTGAATATAAACTGTATAACCCCATATTGAATTCTAAGCATCTCTGAATTTAATGCCATAGCTTTATAGTATGGAAATAACAGTGATCATAACTAAAGGGAGAATCCAACCAATCTATCATCAAACCAGCAGATTTGAATACATTCCTTTTATTAAATAATAGATTAGGTACAAAAATAAATCATTGAAGATATAGGAAATCTGAACTAAACTAACAAATCTGTATACATATAAAATAACTCTCTTTAAAAGATAAATTTTCTTTTCAGAAATAAGTGAAATATTTATAAAAATAAAACACAAGTAGTAACATGCAAAATTTTAAATAATTAAATAGTATATTAGATATGAGCATTTCACATATAGCATATATAATAGGTACATAACTATTGAATATACTAACCATAGTTATGTATAGCTATATAATCTCATAATCTATGTAAAGGCAAGAAACTTGCATATAAAGAGAAATTTATATCATTTGCATTAGAAATGAAATATTATAGGTAGAATAGAAATTAATGCAATAAAGTCAGAGTTATACTAGAGAGGTTTAAAAGAAGCTCATAATTTTTCATTTTAAAATGGAAACTAGGGAAAAATGGTACTAATGAACCTATTTGCAGGGCAAGGATAGAGACTCAGATGTAGAGAACAGACCCGTGGATACGGTGGAGGAAGAAGGCGGGGCAATTTGAGAGCAGCATTGGCGTGTATACACCGCCATGTGTAAAGTAGACTGCTGATGAGAAGCTGCTGTATAAAGCAGGGAATCTGACTTAGTGCTCTGTGCTGACAGGTGGGATGGGGGAGAGAAGCTCAAGAAGAAAGGGATATATGTGTCCTTGTAGCTGATTCACATTGTTATACAGCAGAAGCCAACACGGCATTGTAAAGCAACTATCCTCCACTTAAAAATAAATTTATGAAAAATAAAAAAGGCTAATAAAAATGACCTATCTAGTAAGATGAATCATTTAAAAAAAACAGAGATAGATGGCACAAATAAAATAATGTTAGGGATGAAAAAGGAAAGAAAAATGACAGATCAAATAGAGATTAGAAGGAAAAGGTTTACTTTTCTCAACTTTATGGCAATATTTTAGAAATTTAAGTGAAATGGACAAATTTCTTAATAAATCAACCAATCTGATCAAAGAAGAAATATTAAATTTTAGTAGTCCTATACCCATTAAATAAATTGAATCAATAGTTAAAAATTCCCCACAAGGGAAACATTAGACACAGATGATTTTAAAGGTAATTTTTACCAAATAGAGAATAAATAAATACTACAAAAGTTTTATAAACACCTTCAGAAAACAAAACCAGAGCACAGTTCTCAAGTTAGTTCATGTGCCAAGCACAATAAGTGTATCAAAATAAGACAAGAACAACATAGAAAAGCAAAGTTATAGGCCAATCTTACTTATAAATATGGAGTTAAAAGCTACCCTCTCCACCAAAAAACAATATGTAAAAATAGAGAATGTAAAATGACCAAACTAGTTTCAAGAATGAAAAGTGAGTATAAAATTATAAAATTTATAAAGGCTATTCACCACATTAAATTAAAAGTATCCTAGAGTACTTCTCTCTGATTACTGTTTTTTCCTATTTCTAATTCAAATTTATTACTGTTTGCTTCTTATATTTTGAAGTTAGTTTTTGTGTACATTTACTTTAAAAATGTGATACTGTCTCTTGGATTCATCTCTTTATCTTTAAGAAATGTCTTTATTTTTAGTAGTGCTTCTTGTTTCTAAATCTAGTCTGTCCGGTGTTAGTATAGCAACATCAGCTTGCTTCTCATCTTTGTAACACTTTTGTGTTCTTACACTTAAAGTTGTGAGTCTTTAAAACAGGATATAGTTACACTTTTGTCTTTATATCCAGTGTGACTATCTTTGTTAGCTGGAATATTTATTCATTTATATTTAATGTGATCACTTATTTATTTATTTCTTTCATGTTACTACTTGTTTTCTTGTAATTCACTTGTTCCATGTTTCTTTGCCTCTCTTTTCTGGATTTCTTTTGCATTAATCAAAAACTTCTCCTTATTCATTTTCTCTTCTTTATTAGCTTACTTATTCATAATTTTATTCTTCTTGTAGTTGCTCTAGAGATTATAATACCTTTCCTTGATACATTACCATATGATGCAAATTGTTACTTTTCCATTTCCCTCATAGGGCTCAAAGTGTGGATTTCTTGCATTTTGAAATTTTGTTGTCATATATTTTAATTCTGCACGTTTAAAACCCTGTAAGATATTATTATTGTTCTATACAGTCATTATTGGTCAATGTGCATTCATATTCATCTATATGTTTACCCTTTGATTTTGTGTTTCATTTCTTCATACATTTCTGTGATTCACTGCAAGATATTTTCTTTTCTTTTTTTCAGTCTAAATATCTTTCATTATTGTTAATTCTTCTTGGGGTTTACAGAACTTGAATCTGTCTTTCAACAGTTTTGTAAATTCACCAGAGAAGACGAGAAATGTGTTGAGTCTATGTGGGAATTCCTGTACCTCACCAGCAGGAGAAAATTTGGGGGAGGACACCAACAAAGAAGTAATAATGAGAATTTTCAGATTGGTTGGATTCAAATAAAGTTAACCATAAAATGATCAGAGTTCATTTTTATCTATCATCTATCTATCCACATTATATTGGGGGGCTCCAAAATCACTGCAGATGGTGACTGCAACCATGAAATTAAAAGATGCTTACTCCTTGGAAGGAAAGTTATGACCAACCTAGACAGCATATTAAAAAGCAGAGACGTCACTTTGTCAACAAAGGTCTGTCTAGTCAAGGCTATGGTTTTTCTAGTAGTCATGTATGGATGTGAGAGTTGGACTATAAAGAAAGCTGAGTGCAGAATTGACGCTTTTTGTTGTTGTTAATTTTTTATTTAATTTATTTTTAATATAAATTTACTTATTTTAATTGGCAGCCAGAATTGATGCTTTTGAACTGTAGTGTTGGAGAAGACTCTTGAATGTCCTTTGGACTGCAAGGAGATCCTAAAGGAGTCCATCCTAAAGCAGATCGGTCTTGGGTGTTCATTGGAAGGAATGCTGTTGAAGCTGAAAACTTCAATACTTTGGCCACCTGATGCAAAGAGCTGACTCATTTGAAAAGACCCTGTTCTATACATTTGTGTCTCTTTTGCTGTCTTGCATACACGGTTATCGTTACCATCTTTCTAAACAGGCTTTTGGACTCTGTGGGAGAGGGAGAGGGTGGGATGATTTGGGAGAATGGCATTGAAACATGTATAATATCATATATGAAACGAATCACCAGTCCAGGTTTGATGCATGATTCTGGATTCTTGGGGCTAGTGCACTGGGATGACCCAGAGGGAACGTTTGGGGAGGGAGGAGAGAGGGGGTTCAGGATGGGGAACACGTGCACACCTGTGGCAGATTCATGTTGATCTATGGCAAAACCAATACAATATTGTAAAGTAATTAACCTCCAGTTAAAATAAATAAATTTATATTAAAAAATTAAAAGACCCTGATCCTGGGAAAGATCAAGGGCAGGAGGAGAAGGGGATGACAGAGGAGGAGATGGCTGGATGGCATCACCAACTCAATGGATGTGAGTTTGAGTAAGCTCCAAGAGATGGTTATAGACAGGGAAGCCTGGTGTGCTGCAGTTCATGGGGTCACAAAGAGTTGGACACAACCAAGCAACTGAACTGAACTGAACTGATATATACACACATACACATATATATGGGCTTCCCTGGTGTCTCAGATGAAAAACAACCTGGAATGCAGGAGATCTGGGTTTGATCCTTGGGTTGGGAAGATGCGCTATAGAAAGGAATCTCTACCCACTGTAGTATTCTTGCCTGGAGAATCCCATGGGCAGAGGAGCCTGATGGACTACAGTCCACTGGATTGCAGACACAGCTGAACAACTTTCACACACATATACCTGTGTGTGTGTGTGTATACATATAAATATCAAGCGAAGTCGCTCAGTTGTATCCGACTCTTTGTGACCCCATGGACTGTAGCCTGCCAAGCTCCTCTGTTCATGGGATTTCCAGGCAAGAATACTGGAGTGGGTTGCCATTTGCTTCTCCAGATTATCTTCAGTGATGCCATTCAACTGTCTCCTCCTCTGCCATCCCCTTGATTTCTTGTTTTATTAGTTAGATTTTTCTTTTTGTTTTCCCATATCCACTCCCCATTTTATCTTATCTTGATTAAATATCTCCTCTGGATTCTATGGATTAGCTAATCAATTTATCTACATCACAATTTGTAGTTAAATCAGTAATTAATGTTTATATTAATTAATTTATAGTAATTAATGTTTATATTAATCAACCCTGAATATTCACTGGAAGAACTGATGCTGAAGCTCCAATACTTTGGCCAGCTGATTTGAAGAGCTGATTCATTGGAATAGACCCTGATGCTGGGAAAGATTGAAGGCAGGAGGAGAAGGGGACGACAGAGGATGAGATGGTGGATGGCATCACCGATTCAATGTGCATAAATCTGAGCAAACTCTGGGAGACTGTGAAGCACAGGGAAGCCTGGCATGCTCCAGTCCATGGGGTTGCAAAGAGTCGGATGCGACTAAGTGACTGAACAAAACAACAAATGTTTATATTAATATGACCATATTGCTTTCTGCCTAGCTATGCAGTATACAATAATTTTTCTGTAAAACTCTTTGGTTTTTCTGGGACGTTGACAATTGACATTGACAATTGCTTTATTTTCTAATTACTTAGTGTTCTATACATCAAGAGCCATCTTTTGTTAAATGCTCCAAAAGACCTGTCAAATATATGTCAGTTTTATTGCAAGTCACCACGCACATTTCTGACCACTTTACATGTTCCTACCCCAGAGAAATTCCTCCTACAGTCTTTTGTGAACTTGTTCACCTGGCTTATGGTGTTACAGTGGAGAAGAATTTTAATCCCGTTTCTTATTTTTTAATATGCATATAGCCTTTTTGTTTTATTTACCTATATTTTTACTTTATTTCCTCTCTGAAATTCTTAGGATCTTCTCTTAAGCCTTAGTTTTCTGAAGCTGTGTGATGGTGCGGTTGGCATAGGTGTTCTTTTGTTGTCTTTTCTGCTCAGTGTTTCACAGATTCAACCAAACTAACAATTTATCATTATTATTTCTTTCTTGATGTTCTCTGTAGAATTTTCTCTGACTGGCTAGGTACAGTAATTCCTGGATAGTCTCAACACGTTTTTCATCTTTTCTCTCCTATTGTTCTTCTTCTCATCTCTTTGTTTTACTATTTATTTTATTTTCTTTCATCTATTGTCTACTCCTCTAAGTCCTTTTTAGTTTTCTTTTTTTTAAAATATAAATTTATTTATTTTAATTGGAGGTTAATTACTTTACAATATTGTATTGGTTTTGCCATACATCAACATGCATCCGCTACAAGTATATACATGCTCCCCATCCTGAACCCCCTCCCTCCTCGTACCATCCCTCTGGGTCGTCTCAGTGCACTAGCCCCAAGCATCCAGTATCATGCATCGAACCTGGACTGGCGATTCGTTTCATATGTGATATTATACATGTTTCAATGCCATTCTCCCAAATCATCCCAGACTCTCCCTCTCCCTTAGTTTCTTATTTGTTTTTATTTTTGTATCTCTATTTGTCTTAGTCCGTGTCCTTTATGTCGAATTTTCACACATGCTTTGTGACTTTGGGCTCTTTATTCATATTTAAGAGCAAGGCTTTAAACTCATTGGTAGCTCCATGTGTCCTCATCAGATCTCCACTGTGGGCCTCCACTGTGGTGCCATCAGGCTGGCAGCTCTTTTGTCTTTCTGTTGTAAAGTTCCCTAATGACAGACCTTGTAAAGATTTTTATTTGTATCCACTTGGTTTCTCCAGAAAATAATCCTTTTACTATACTCTCTAGAGGTGTTATACCGATTGCTGACACCCTGGAAAGAGGGCAAGGTAAGAGATGTGCAGTGTGACCATTCTGGATTCGGATTTACTCGTTCCTTTTGTTTTCAATTTAGTACCTTCTCTCCCAGCTACATCTGGTTTCCCCACATCTGGAGCCTCTCAATTCTAAACATAATAAAACTCCCATTTCCTGTAGAGATGGGAATGGGATATATCCTTGGCTACACATGGAAGACAAAAAGATTGGAGAAGGCATTGGGGGGTGACATCTAACTGCTCACTACAGATGTGCAACCTTGGTGACTGGTGCTGCTGAATCCCAAGCCTTCCCGGAGTCCTGGGGGAAATGAATTTGTTTTTGCTGCTCTCCCCTCTGTCAGCACAAAGATTTCATTTTCCATGGCTCTTCTCTGTTACTTACCTCTGCTCTGTTTCCTATCTTTGAAGCATTTAATTTCTATCTGTGAACACTGCTGATTCCTCTTCTATTCTCTTTATCTTTATGGGTTATTATCATTTCAGTTATTTTGCTATTGCCTCGATAGAGATTTGAAAGAATAAAGAAATAAATGCCTTAGAAGTTTAATGCATACCTATGATTTTTTAGATATTTCTAATATATATCTAAATCTTGTTTTACACACATAGACAAAATTATACACCAAATTAATCAGAAAATACTTATTTTGAAAAAAATGCTGTTCTCTCATAAATACTTATACAAAGAAAGTCTACAAATTATAAAATGTAAAAATACAGGTGTATATTCTATGACTAAATGCAATAATCACCAAATCATAACAACCCTACTCGATTGTCATTGATAGAAATTATTACTAACTCCTCAACTATTATTATTATTAATTTTATTATTACTGCTAGTAAATAACTCCTGAAATAAGAAGTTAATCCAAATAAAAGTTCAAATGAAAAAGAGATAGAAACTGCTTAAAAATGAATGCTGGTGAAGACACTGCATGTAAAGTTGTATGAGTACTCATGTGAATCTGGATAGTCTTAAATGCAACATAGCAGAAAATAAAGAAGATTGAAAAGTAAAAGAGGCAAACCTAAAGCTCAAAAGCTAGATAATAAATGAAAATTAAGCTAACATTCTATGAGCATATTTAATAAAGATAATGGGAACATTCACTAAAGCAGAAATTTTAAAAATGAATGCAACCCCAAAAGCTTGCTTAATTGGACTAATAAAAAAATAAAACTTTTCACAAGACTAATCAAGAAGAAAAAAGGGAGGAAAAAAATAAACATTAGAAAAAATGGATAGATGCGTAGCTACTGACAATATTATGAAAATTTATGAGTAATCTATACACAGCTTTGCGCCAATAAATATAAACATTTCAATCAAAATTTTAAACATAATGTAAATGGTGAATATCATCTCATGATGAGATGAGCCACCATAATATACAAATAATCCTAGAATTAAATGAAAGGGAGTCACATACAATCTTTAAGAATGTATCAAGTTCAGGCACTTTTATGGGTAAGTTCTACCAACTGTTACTGAATAAAGATATATCTTATGAACTGTTTCAGATCATAAAAACAAAAATTTAAAGCCCTTCAACTGATTCTGTGATCCTAGCTTAACCTCACACCCCAATCAGATGTTGTTGCTGTTCAGTCCCTCAGCTGTGTCTGACTCTGCGGCCCCATGGACTGCAGCATGCCAGGCTTCCCTGTCCTTTACTATCCCCTGAAGTTTGCTCAAACTCATGTCCATTTAGTCGATGATGCCATCCAACCAACTCACTCTCTGTCACCCCCTTCTCCTCCTGCCCTCAATCTTTCCCAGCATCTGGGTCTTTCCCAATGAGTCAGCTCTTTGCATCAAGTGGTTTAAGTACTGGAGATTCAACTTCAGCACCAGTCCTTTCACTGAAGATTCCGGGTTGATTTCCTTTAGGATTGACTGATTTGATCTTTTGCTGTCCAAGGGACTCAAGAGTCTTCTCCAGCACCACAATTTGAAAGCATCAATTCTTCAGTGCTCAGCCTTCTTCATGATCCAACTCTTAACATCTATACATGGCTACTGGATAAACCATTGTATTGAATACACAGATCTTTGTTGCCAAAGTGATGTCTCTGCTTTTTAATTTATATGGGCATGCATGTGCTGTGTTGTGTTTCATCACTCAGTTGTGTCCAACTTTGCGAATCCATGGACTATAGCCCGCCAGGCTCCTCTGTCCATGGGGATCCGCCAGGCAAGAATCCTGGAGTGGGTTGCCATGCCCTCCTCCAGGGGATCTTCCCAACCCAGGGATCGAACACAAGTCTCGCACATTGCAGGCAGATTCTTTACCATCTGAGCCACCGGGGAAGCCTGTATGCATGCATACTTCTCTTCCATTCTTCCCTCCATCATCCTATCAAAATGGGCACTGCCACGAGGAGGTGGATAGTGAGTCAGAAGGGAAAAACTCCGAAGTACAGTTGGTCCCCCACTCTCCTGAGAGTTCACTAATGAGATGATGCCAAACATTATTGATAGGCACTAGAGAAGAGATGAAGAGGAAGATGTGCCCTTCTTCCCAATTGGAATTCAGAGCTGAAAGAGAACAAGGGCACCTGATGGAACACCTGGCAACTTCCAAGGTCTTGGGAGGATGACTCTTGGCATATCTCTGCAGGTTGGATCCAAGTTACTGGGTTTTCAGCATCAACAAAGGCTTGGATGGGAGCTAGAGTGCCCTAAACTCAAGGATCATTCAATGCTCAGGAAGAAACAGAGTTGGGGGAATTTGATGGCCTTAAGAATCAGAGGTCCTTTTTCTCTTCTAGACACAAAGGAGGCAGGATAGCTGCCCTGAATCATAAGTCAGCCAGGCCTCGGTTCAATTTGGATCTGAGTAAGGAGAGTAGCTGAACACAGAGGAGAAGCTCATGCCCTTGGGATGGCTTGAAGCTTCCATAATATCGGCTCTGAACCAATATAGGAATGGAATAAGTTTCCATTTTCTGGTCCAACCTCAACTGATGCTCTCTGTGACAGTCAGTTTCCTTATCTGTATACTGTAGATGATTCTCATAGCCTGTCTGTGAAAATTGAAGAGCTAAGGTATTCAATGTCTCAGCAGTTTTTAGCATATCACTAAATCGAGTTCATGGCTCAGACTGTAAAGAATCTGCATGCAATGCAGGAGACTTGGGTTCAATCCCTGGGTCGGAAAGACTTCCTGGAGGACGGAATGACTACCCGGTATTCTTACCCAGAGAATTTCACGGACTGAGGAGCCTGGTGGCTACAGCCTGTGGGGTTACAGAATCAGACATGACTGGGCAACTAACATTTTCTTTCACTTTTAA
The DNA here is from genome assembly GCA_917880005.1 of Nanger dama. NCBI lineage: Eukaryota > Metazoa > Chordata > Mammalia > Artiodactyla > Bovidae > Nanger > Nanger dama. The sequence goes on from CAKJTW010000012.1 coordinate 41,617,334, forward strand.
GCTGTAGACGATTCTTATAGCCCATCTGGGAAAACTGAAAAGCTAAGACATTCAATGTGCTTAGCAGTCTTTTAGCATATCACTAAATTGTGTTCATGCATGTTAAGGATTATTATTATTGTTATTATGAATAGCATTAAATCAAAGGATATACTGCAAAGCTGTTAGAAACAGAGAAATAAACATAAAGAAACAGCATTGGTGGTAGAACAGAGCTGTGCTTTTCTAATTTGAGACCATATTTTATTTGTTTACTTCGTGTATCAATATCACAGAAGTTTATTGATAATATTGATTTAATATGTTAAACTCTACAGAGATAATGCTTGTTTTTTTCTAGTGCCCATCAAATATTTACAATAATAATTACTTGATAGATCTCTAAGATATCTGAATAAACTCTGTGAATAAGTTAAAATGGTTGCCTTATCTGATTGCAATGCAAACAAACTATATGTAAACAATATAATTTTAAATAAGAAATTACTTGAAATTTAATAAACATATTTCCATGTAACCCAGTAAAAGATAAACTACAGCTACAAATACAGACTTTGAAAAATAATGAGATAACAACATAGGAAAACTTATGGGCTGCAGCCAAAGCTGTACTTATTATTACAGTAATAATCCTAGATGTTTTTCTTATTAAACAGGACAAAAATAAAAACATATACTCTGACTATTAAACTTAGCACGTCAGCAGAAAACAAAAAGCATAAGGAAAGTAGGAGGGAGGAATTAACAGAAATAACAAGCATAAATATGCAGTCAGCAGAATTGCTAAATAAATGAGATTGGGCTCTCTGAAACAACGAATAAAATATTCAAAACCAAGAAATCTAATCAAGGAAAAATGAGACCAAAATAGGATTGAGAATAAAGACATAATCACAAATATGAAGAGGATTTATAGACTTTTAAGAAATTTCTATGAACAACTCTGCTAAATATGGAAACTGCATAAAATTCATAATGTTCAGGGGAAACACATTTAGATTGGCTTAAGAAAATCTAAAAATACAAATAAATCAGAGACTCTAAAAAAAATAGAAAAGTTTGGTCAAAGAACTAGCTCTATAAAGATGTTAGAATCAGATCAGAGGATTTTACAGGCAGAGTTTATCAATCCTGTAAGGGATAGATAATTTCACTGTAATTTAACTGTTCAAGACAATGGGGGAAAAAGAATTTGTCTCTCTCTGTTCCTCTCACTTTGTCTCTCTCTCTCTCTCTCTCTCTCTCACACACACACACACACACACAGACAAGCATGCTGAAAATTTTAAAACAGGATGCATTTCAGAAAAGAGGAATATGATTTTTTCAATATATTTTTGCTTGTTTGCCTGTGATAGAATTAGTTACCTGGAGAAAACAACAGAATCAACTGATAAGTCAAATGGAATCAATGGGAACTGAGTAAGGTAGCATAATATTACATAATAGAAAAATAATCACTATTTGATCAGAAATAACCAGTTGATAAATGCAATAAAAATGATCTCCATTTATTATAACATTCCCAAACATAAACTGTCCTGAAATAAACCAAACAAGAAATGTATAACACCTATAGGATGGGGCAAAAGTCCTATAGACCTTTACTAAAAAGCAAACCTGAATAGGTAAACTCCTGGTGGGAGAAAGTAGGTGAGTGTTAATCTCGAGGCGAGAGAGGCTGCTGCCAGAACATCAAGTGATGTTGAGGAGATAAGCCTTGCAAATGTCTTTCTGAAGTTTCCAAGAGACATTTTATAAAGACCATTAATGAGAAATTCCCCTCACCCACAGAAGCCTGAATACATGTAAGTGAAGAGAAGCTGGGTCAGGGCCATCTGCACAAGGAAGAAGCCTTGGCCTCTGGCAGAGACTAGCTGATAGGCTCACTGGTTGAGATCAGGTAACCTCAAGAAGCCTTGAGCAAGTAGGCCACCAGGCCCTTTACTTGGTGAGAGGTCACAGATGTCACTGAGATGTTGTAAAGTCTGGCGAAGAACTGAGTTCTCTTTGTAAAGGGAGCATGAACATGCACACATTTTTCACCCATCTCAGGGTGTTGCAGACCCTCTGAGGACACTGTTTTAGACCTGCATTTGGAGCTTACTTTGACCTCCAGAGGCAGGGGTATACATAGATCACCATCCTAGGTCTCAGACTCCGGAGTCACCCTACAGGTCTGAGAACCTGATGCACGTTCTCTTCCTAGGAGGGGGATGGTGTTCTGAGCATCCCCTTCCACTGCCCCCAGCCTGTCCTTCAGGCTTAAAGGTAAGGGCAGGAGGATGACTTTTCCATGTGTCAAAAATCTCAGAAGACAGTCAACCCAGTTGATTCAACTCAGGCTTTCCAGACTAACTGATTTGCTGCGTAACTTCTCAGTCTTCACCATAGATTTATGGAGCAGATTTTCAGCAGTTACACCAAGATGAACTTGGGAAGTTATACCCAGTCTTCATTTTTAACAATCCGCTGCTTGATTCCACAAGCCACCCTAAATAACAATGCCAAGTAAAACCTCTGCACTTGCACTTGAAGGACAGATTCCAGAGAAATGCCTAATCCCCACTTGTGGCCAGATTACTAAATGTCTACAGAGAAATTCTGACCACGCTTGTTTCTGTGCAATCAGAGGTTGCACCCCACTCCCACCTTTGCCATCTGCTGGATCTTGCTTATCTCTCTTGGTAGAGTTTTCCTTCTATACTCTACATGTAAACACTCCGTGGATCCGAGGATGCTCAATTCTAATCCAACCCAAAGCTGGGGGGTGAAGGTGGAAAAGGCACATTCAGATTTTTTTCTAGCTCTTGTCAGTTAACCTGTGAAGCCAGTTATTTAATTTTATATAGTAGCTCAAAGTCACAGTCAGTATCTCAAGGACCTGAGGGGTTTCTCCGAGCCTTCCTAATTTTTGCAGCCAGCCCCTGGCTTCCATCTGCACAAGGTGTACAGTCAAGATGAATGAGTGAATAGAAACATGACATCAGAAGGCCCTGAATAGAGCCAGTGGTCAGGAGACATTAATCTTGAGGTGTGCCATCTCCTTTCTCCGAGGAGCTAACGTCGTCACCCTTTCTGACCACTGCACTTCATTTGTCTGGTTAATCTCCCAGAACTTGAGCCTTATGGTTCACCCCAGAAGTAAGTTCTGCTCTAGTGGGCCTTTGCTTCTCTGAGTTTTCAGGATGGGACAGATCACTGATATCTCTTCTCCTTCCTAGGCATCAGCCTTCTTTGGGACTGTATGATCCTTCATATCATCTGGGGTCATCTCTCCCCTTTGTTATTTGACCTTAAACAGCCCAGTAGCTGAGGTCAAAGCCATGTACAAAGGGCCTGATTTAGCAAGCTTTCTCTGACATCTACTGCATGCTGGGTTCTAAGCAATATGATGTAGGGATTATGGAGGTGATGAAAAGGTGGCATCTGCCCTCTTAAAGTTTATGCTTGGTTAACATCTTTCACCTGGCAGAACATGTTCTGCAGTTGAAGTGGATACTGGACAAGCACAGCAGATGGGGTCTTGCTGCAGCTGATGGGATGGGGGGGCACTGAGCAATACCTGGGACAGGTGATAGACTCATATCAGGTGAGAGGAATAAGGATGCTCAAAAGTGACAGGAGCAAGGATGCTTGAAAGAGCATGTTGGGGCTCAGGAGTCTGATGTGAAAAATCTTCAGATATATGAGGGAAAGAGAATACAGAAAGGTTGTTTCAGCATGTTAAGGATGGGTCTTCCTCTCTTAGAACCGGATAAAGCATCAAGACAGTAGGTGCTGCATTTGCCATAAGTCTTGAAGTGTCTGATAACTGGTTGCTTATATAAATGTTGAAGCCCTCAACCATCTTGAGAATATTTGAAGGCTTAAGAGATAGGAGATGAGGTGAGATCTATTAGTGGATTTCTTTGGAAAGCTTGATGATGCCTGCATTATCCTCTTCTCCCGACTTCACCAGATGGGAGATGGGGTCACTTAGGAAGCTTGGTGTGTGGCCCACCACCTGGACACAGGTTTCTGTGTCAACCTGGGAGATTAAGAGGGCAAAGATGAGGGTTGGCTGACTTGGGCAGACTTGGGGTAACCCAGTTCTCCAGAGTCTTCAGGAGTACCTCCCTTGGGCCACACAGGAAGAATGGCAGCCTGCAAGATTCAGGCTCCCCCCCCTGAAGATGGACCACCAGAAACTCAGAGGCTGAGAAAGAGTGTGGCTAGCCAGGGGGCATGCATCATCCACTTGATGGAAAAGTTCTTCAGTGAAGAACTGGCAAAAGCAGCCCTCAAAAGCCAGCATCACCTTGAACTCCCTGCCAGCCAGGTAAGAATTTGCTGAGTGCTCAGCTCTCCTCCCCACTCCCCCCACTGCCCAGGAAAGAGAAATGTGGACTTGAAAGTGAGAAGGGAGGTAAGCACGAAGGCAAGTTTCCCTGAGAGCCCAGTTGCAAAAGGTTTGGGGACAAGTTGGGGTTTGGGACTGGGAGAAGTCAGACTGGTGGTAAAAGTTGGAAATGGATTATCACATGCAGCTAACTTCTTCAATTACTGAACTGAGATCGTCTTGTAAGTTAAAGCTATTGCAAGTTTTGGGTTTTTTTTCCTCTTCACAAGAGTGATTTCCCAAGCTTTGTGTAGGGGTAAAAAGGAATAGCCCAGGAAGCAGACATAAAGGGACAGAAGGAAGCAGAATATCAAGCCCTCAACTGGTTCCTGTGTGCTGGGTACAGAACTTAGGCCTTGGCTGAAAGTGAAGTGAAAGTGTTAATTCATCAGCTGTGTCTGACTCCTCACAATCTCATGACTGTAGCCTGCCAGGCTCCTCTGTCCGTGGAATTCTCCAGGCAAGAATACTGGAGTGGATTGGCATTTCCTTCTTCAGGGAATCTTCCCAACCCACGGATTGAACCTGGGTCTCCTGCATTGCAGGCAGATTTTTACTGTCTGAGCCACTTGTTTCAAATTTGAGAGGGTCTCAAATGCCAAGGGGGCTATGCAATCTTTTCAGGAGGATCTAAATTTAATGTTTACAAAACCAGGAGCACTCAGATGTGCTAAAGACACGTTTCAGCCCATTTGTGGAAAACAGAATAAACTTCTAAATCTCCTTCTACATTTTAGTAAGAAACTTACAGTAATGGAGAAGTCATTTTTCAATGCAGTTAGGCAGTTTTCTAAATTCTAATGACTGTATAATAGTCTACTTAACCAATTCCTGTTGGATGGACATTAGGTTATGTCCAATTTTTCACCATTATAAACAATGCTATGATGAATATGCTTATGCATAAATCTTTGTGGTTACCTCTGATTACATCCTATCGTGAAAAGAACAGAAGTGGGATTGCTGAATGAATGAAAACATTTAAGGGTTTTGGCACATAATGCCAGTTCTCCCCAAACCTTGTACGAGTTTACAACCCTATGTGTCAGAGGCAGTATATTTTACCTTACTCTCACACTGCCAAACAATGGACATGAAATACTTTAAGATCTTTTCTAATATGATAAAAGATTAATGGTATGTCAAGGTCAATTTATATTCCTTTGAAATCTAGTGAGAATAAATAATATTCTATGTTCACCAAATGTATTTCCTCTTTGATAACTTTTCATGTGTTACTTGTTTTATATTTTGGGGTTCTTTGTCTTATTTTTATCAGTTCATGTGAATACGTGGCATAATAAAAACATTAATTCTTTGTCTCATTTGATGTAAATGTCATCTACAGTTAATTGTTTACCTTTTAGTAGTAATTTTATACTTGCATGTTTTAAGGTTTATGTAGTTAAGTATATACATTTTTCCTATATGATTCATTTTCCCAAGGCTTTATAGGTACAGAGAAAAAATTCCTGTATTATGATGTCAGATAAAAATTATACCTATAGTACTATTAGAACTATTTAACACACACACACATACACACACACACATGCGCACACACAGCAAGATAAAAACCTAAGTCCTAATATCAAAACCTAGAAGTTTATCAAAATTTTTAACAGTAGCTGGAGTTAAGAATTGGATATGTAGATATTTTTCTTTCCTGTTTTTCTGTATATCTCCTATTTTATGTAATGAGAGACTTGAATATTATATGTGAACCTTATTCCATAAATTCAGATGTGCAAGAAATGTCATATTACTTTCATTAAATCAAAATAAACCTGACTTGAGTTTTCATCCTGCAGGGCTGTTAGGAGATTTTATCTTAACTCTTTTGTCTCCACCCCTCTGGACACACTAAAATCCTGAAGGTTCACCTAACAGCCAGAAAACAAGAGCTTCTAGTCTTCAGCTGACCCTTGTTCTAAGCCCAGCAGATCCGTACCCAAGCTCTCCAATCCCTATAGAAGGACATCTTCAAATCCTGAGCTGTCTTCAGCACAAGGTCTTTCCCAAGAGGGAGAGCGCTGGACAGAGGTTCAAGCTGTGAGCGCCAAGCTGGCACACTGCTCTGCGGGTACACTTCCCTGAGGCCCTGGTTCCGTGATCCAGAACCCCAAACCACCACCCTCTTCCAACTCTCCACCGTGTGTTTCCTGCCCCCTAGCCCTCCTGGCCCTCCTTTCCAAACCATTTGCATCTCTCCTCTTTCCAATTCCCAAGGAGCACAAGCCTTTGGAAAACACAAGTCAGGAGGGGAGTTTGCCTTTAAAGAAAGTCCAGAATGACTCAAGAAGGAACTTAAGTGCCCGCAGTCAGGGTCTGTAATGCCCACTCTCTCTCCCTCTGTCCTTTCTGTAATTGATGCTGCAGCCCTGCTTCCCACCTGTCTTCAGCCCTAATGTGCTCTCCTACCCCTGGGCACTCAGAAATACTGTCCCCACCTGGAATATTCTTTTCCCACTGACTTCTCATTGCCTGACTGCCTTATACCCCCATTTAAGCCTCAGTTCAAAAGAGCCATCTCCCTGGAAAGCTTCCCCTTCCCTTCAGACCTGGGAGAGCTTCTCTTCTATTTTCTCGGTACCCTGCACTTGGCCATCCAGAAGGTCCATCACAGGTGTAAACAAGCACACATATTCGTTTATGTCTCTCTCTAGACTGGAAGCCCCATGAGGCAGGGGCCCTGTCTGAAGTGCAAAAGGTGCTCAGTAAGTGAACAAATGAATAAAGCCACTGTCCCCATCCCTTCCCATCCACCAGCAAGCTCACCACTGGGTGAGGCTGGAAGTATGGAAGTTTTCCTTTGTACCTCTTTATCACCCTTGTAGCTTAATGCCATGGAATGTTGCTACCTGTTCAAGCACCTGACTCTCCCTGCAGGTCTGTGGGCTGTTAGAAGGATGTGACTATGTCTCATTTGTCCTTAACTCCCTAGTGCACAGCCCTAGGCATGCCTGCTACACCACACACACACACACACACACACACACACACACACACACACACACACACACAGTGTTCTTTTTGCCTTATTTTTAGTTATTAAAATTTTTTAAGTTATCCATTCTTCACAGAAAAACTGAAGTTTAATTGCATTGTCAATGTGTATGTGATACAGACATCAGTTCAGTTTAGTTCAGTTGCTCAGTCGTATCTGACTCTTTGCGATCCCATGAATCGCAGCACGCCAGGCCTCCCTGTCCATCACCAACTCCCGGAGTTCACTCAGACTCGCGTCCATCACGTCAGTGATGCCATCCAGCCATCTCATCCTCTGTCGTCCCCTTCTCCTCCTGCCCCCAATCCCTCCCAGCATCAGAGTCTTTTCCAATGAGTCAGCTCTTCGCATGAGGTGGCCAGAGTACTGGAGTTTCAGCTTTAGCATCATTCCTTCCAAAGAAATCCCAAGGCTGATCTCCTTCAGAATGGACTGGTTGGATCTCCTTGCAGTCCAAGAGACTCTCAAGAGTCTTCTCCAACACCACAGCTCGAAAGCATCAATACAGACATAGATAAAGATAAATATGGGCTTCCCTGGTGGCTCAGCAGTCAAGAATTCCCCTGCCAATGCAAGAGATGCGGTTTCAATCCCTGGGTCAGGAAGAGCTCCTCGGCAAGGAAATGCCAACCCACTTCAGTATTCTTGCCAGGGACATCTCATGGACAGAGAAGCCTGGCGTACTGTAGCCCATGAGATCATAAACAGTCAGACATGACTTGACAACTAAACAACAACAAAACAGATAAATACAGATATAGACTAGTAAAATTCTTATTACATTCATTTGAAGAATCGAGTATGAACAGCTACATACTTTAAGGAAAGAGTTAGGAGTAAGGGTTTGCAGTACAAATATTAAAATGCATTATAGAGCCACAGTACTTAAAGCAATGTGGTACCGACAAAAGAAATGAACAGATCGATGGATGAGAATTGACGGCCTAGAAACCTTCCCTCAAGTATGCAAGCATTTAATTTATGATAGAACAAGCAACTCACCAAAAGGAAAAGATGGATCATTCAATAAGTGCCTTTGGAAATTACTGGCTAATTAGGAAAAACATTCAAGTCATACCTACACATCTCATTCTACAACAAAACCTATTTTAGATTAATTAACTCATTACATTTCAAAAATTAGTTGAAAATATAACAGCAATTAAGTTGAAAGAAATTTCAAAACATAAAGTTAGTCTAAGCAATGAAAAGAGGAAAGATTGATAAAACTTTGCAAACATTACTGGCATTTTATGTGAAAATGTATTACCACCATAAACAAACAAACAAACAAAAATAGACAAGGATTTTTAAAAGCACCATAGGTAAGGAATTAAGTTCCTTCATGTTTTAAAAATTACTTAAAAATCAATGAAAGAGAAAAACTAGTTACCTACCAGGAAACAAAATCAATTAGGATTCTTCTGGGTCGTGGGAATAATAACAATCTTTACTTTTTATGCTTTTCTTTACTTTCTATACCTTGCAATAAGTATGTATTACTTTTATAAGCAGATAACAGATTAACAATATTTTAAAGCACACATTTACTCCAAATAGGGTGGGGTGAAGAGAGAGATGCAAAGGACAGAAGAGTTTACAGAATATTAATGCAAATGGATAATAAACATGTAAAATGATCACACTCAGAAGTAATTAAAAAAATGTAATAACAATTGTTAAATGACAGAGTTTTATAAAAGTGTATATGATTTTATGTGGTGACGGTAAGGAGAAATAGTATTTTTTTAATATGCTGGTCATCATGTGAATTTAAAAAAATCCCTCTGGAGGGCAATTTGTCAATATACATACAAAATGTTATTATAAGAACATATTCCTTGATCTAGGCTCACATCTAGGACTTAATTCTTAAGAGTGAATTAGGCAGGTTCTCAGTGACTTCAGTACAAGGCAGGATAATACAGAGTCCAGACTGGGATGTTTTAGCCCTTCAATCAGTTAACAGCCGCTCCTCCATCTGAAATCAGATGATTTCTTTACCTTCCATGACAACCCACCTGGATCTTGGCACCAGGAATGCCTTTATTTTTTAGCCTAAACTTGATGAGTTGTTGTTGTTTAGTTGCTAAGTCTTGTCAGACTTTTGCAATCCCATGGGCTGTAACCCACCAGGCTCCTCTGTCCATGGGATTTCCTAGGCAAGAATACTGGCGTGGGTTGCCATATCCTTCTCCAGGGAATCTTCCTGACTCAGGGATGGAATCTGCATCTCCTGCATTGGCAGGTGGGGTTTTTTTGTTTGTTTGTTTGTTTGTTTGTTTGTTTTTAACTGCTGAGCCTTTAGGGAAGCCGTACCTTGGACAAATCTCTGGGCCCAGCCACATCTCTTGAGCCTCATTGCACTTGGCCCTGGCATGTTTTGCCATCAGCAGCTCCCTCTCTAAATGGGTTAGTCTGATGCCATGGGGCAGGGATCTGGGAAGCCATCTTGTAGACCTGGAGGTTCTAGACTGTGATCCACACTACATGATCCTGAGCATGTCACTCCTAAAGAAGCACGTATCTTCTATGTGCCAGGCCATGTCAAGATCTGTGCTAATGAGGAAGCTACCTGGGATGTACTTTGTATATTGATCGCTTTATCTCTAAACAGTGATAACATGGTTACTCACCTCCCCACTGCCATCTACTATGAGCTGCATCAAAAGTCGATGTCAAGTTTGCTATACATCCTATGAAGTTCTGCAAACCTGTAAACTATTTTCTTTAGGGTCTCCTAAGTTATGCTGTGAGAACTGCAGGTGTGAGAACCACGTGGTTTTTTGTTTGTTTGTTTGTTTACTTTTGCTGTTTCCCCTGGCAAAGAGCAGTTAAACATCTTGGAAAGTCCTAGTGATCACAGACCCAGCTTGGCCCTACCACAGTCACACTGCTAGAAATTGGCAAAAGCTTTCCTGGCACAGCTCTGTAAAGACAGAAATCCAAGAACCATTCTGGAAATTTCCATCTTGACCAAACCATCCCCATTACCATATGTGGTAATGTCCTTGTTGATCACCATCACCATGTCCTTGTTGATACCTGCTTTCCTCTGAGTTTCAGAATCCTGGGTGCAAATCTTGGGAGTCTTTCCTTTGCTTTTAGGATAGAGACTGACTTTTCATAAAGGCAGGAATGTGCAGACCCCTGACTGCCTGCACCAATGCCCTCCAGCCTCCAGCCTGACATCAGCATACCACATACTCCCACCCCAGGACCTTTGCACAGCATGCTTCTCTCACTCAACCCTCCTTGCCTCATTCCCTTTTCTTACGTACTAGTATTTGTTTCCTACTAATCTTATATGTGGCCTCAAAAACATTTGTTCCTTAGAGAGGTCATCCTTGACCCCAAGGTTAGACAAACTTCTCTTAACTTGGTCCCTGTATAGTTCACAGAACTTTTCTATCACAAGCTAAGTATGTTCCAACTAGTATGATTTCCTGATTCTGTGCTTATGTTATGAGATGTTTGATTTTAGGCTTCTATAATGTTACTGTCTTTTTAAAATATAAATTTATTTATTTTAATTGGAGGTTAGTTACTTTACAATATTGTATTGGTTTTGCCATATATCAACATGAATCTGCCACAGTTGTGCATGTGTTCCCCATCCTGAACCCTCCTCCCTCCTCCCTTCCCATACCATCTCTCTGGGTTATCCCAGTGCACCAGCCCAAAGCATCCTGTGTCCTGCATCGAACCTGGACTGGTGATTCGTTTCATATATGATATTATGTATGTTTCAATCCCATTCTCCCAAATCATCCCACCCTCTCCCTCTCCCTCAGAGTCCAAAAGACTGTTCTATACATCTGTGTCTCTTTTGCTGTCTCACTTACAGGGTTATCATTACCATCTTTCTAAATTCCATATATATGTTAGTATAGTTAGTATACTGTATTGGTATTTTTCTTTCTGACTTACTTCACTCTGTATAATATGCTCCAGTTTTATCCACCTCATTAAAACTGATTCAAATGTATTCTTTTTAATGGCTGAGTAATATTCCATTGTGTATATGTACCATAGCTTTCTTATCCATTCATCTGCTGATGGACATCTAGGTTGCTTCCATGTCCTGGCTATTATAAACAGTGCTGCAATGAACACTGGGGTACATGTGTCTCTTTCAATTCTGGTTTCCTCGGTGTGTATGCCCAGCAGGGGCATTGCTGGGTCATAAGGCAGTTCTATTTTCAGTTTTTAAAGGAATCTCCACACTGTTCTCCATAGTGGCTGTACTAGTTTGCATTCCCACCAACAGTGTAAGAGGGTTCCCTTTTCTCCACATCCTCTCCAGCATTTATTGCTGGTAGACTTTGGATTGCAGCCATTCTGACTGGTGTGAAATGGTACCTCATTGTGGTCTTGATTTGCATATCTCTGATCATGAGTGATGTTGAGCATCTTTTCATGTGTTTGTTAGCCATCCGTATGTCTTCCTTGGCCAAATGTCTATTTAGTTCTTTGGCCCATTTTTTGATTGGATCGTTTATTTTTCTGGAATTGAGCTGCAGGAATTGCTTGTATATTTTTGAGATTTGTTGTTTGTCAGTTCCTTCATTTGCTATTATTTTCTCCCATTCCAAAGGCTGTCTTTTCACCTTGCTTATAGTTTCCTTTGCTGTGCAGAAGCTTTTAAGTTTAATTAGGTCCCATTTGCTTATTTTTGCTTTTATTTCCAGTATTCTGGGAGGTGGGTCATAGAGGATCCTGCTGTGATTTATGTCGGAGAGTGTTTTGTCTATGTTCTCCTCTAGGAGTTTTATAGTTTCTGGTCTTACGTTTAGATCTTTAATCCATTTTGAGTTTATTTTTGTGTATGCTGTTAGAAAGTGTTCTAGTTTCATTCTTTTACAAGTGGTTAATGTCTTATTCAAGAGGTAAGCTCCATGAGGCCAGGTTCCTATCGAATGAATGGATAAGGGAATAGAAAGAGGCTTGACCAGGACCAGTTCTGGAGCCTGGAAGAGCCAAGTGATGGCCAAACTGAAATGAAGATGAAGGGCCAGGGTTTGCCCACGGGCTGGTGGAGAGTGCTTCATATGCAATCTGGACATGTTCCCCTGAATACATGAAGATAGAACAGAGATAACAGTGTGTGCTTCTTGGAAAAGGCTTTTCAGAAGAAGCAAAAAATAAAAAAAAAAATTCAGTTCCTATGGCCACAGCATGTGAACGGTCTCTCTCTCCATAAAGCATTGATTCTATTTTGTGCTCTTTTCTGTGCTCTGCCTTCTCTAGTGAGCACTCTGTATTCTGAATGTTAAAGTGAACCCAGTGGCCTTGACTGCTCTCATCTTTAACCAGAAACATAATTGCCTCATTAACCTTTGGGGGAGGTTTGACTTTGCCCTCCAAAGGTTGGAGGCCCAAGTTTCTGGGCATGCCCATGGCCTTAGCTCAGTTGGTTGGCCAGAATTAATGGGAGATCAGCTTGATGGGGCAGAACTCTCATTGGCTGGCTGGGGGAGAAGGCATTATCGATTTCCATGGCAAAATGCTCTAGCTCCTTTGCATTTGGGGGTGTTCAGTTCAGTTCAGTTCAGTTCAGTCGCTCAGTCGTGTCCGACTCTTTGTGACCCCATGAATCGCAGCACGCCAGGACTCCCTGTCCATCACCAACTCCCAGAGTTCACTCAGACTCGTGTCCATTGAGTCCGTGATGCCATCCAGCCATCTCATCCTCTGTCATCCCCTTCTCTTCCTGCCCCCAATCTCTCCCAGCATCAAAGTCTTTTCCAATGAGTCAGCTCTTCTCATGATGTGGCCAAAGTACTGGAGCTTCAGCTTTAGCATCATTCTTTCCAAAGAAATCTCAGAGTTGATCTCCTTCAGAATGGACTGGTTGGATCTCCTTGCAGTCCAAGGGACTCTCAAGAGTCTTCTCCAGCACCACAGTTCAAAAGCATCAATTCTTCGGCACTCAGCCTTCTTCACAGTCCAACTCTCATAGCCATACAACACCACAGGAAAAACCATAGCCTTGACTAGACGGACCTTAGTTGGCAAAGTAATGTCTCTGTTTTTGAATATGCTATCTAGGTTGGTCATAACTTTCCTTCCAAGGAGTAAGCGTCTTCTAATTTCATGGCTGCAATCACCATCTGCAGTGATTTTGGAGCCCAAAAAAATAAAGTCTGGCACTGTTTCCACTGTTTCTCCATCTATTTCCCATGAAGTGATGGGACTGGATGCCATGATCTTTGTTTTCTCAATGTTGAGCTTTAAGCAAACTTTTTCACTCTCCTCTTTCACTTTCATCAAGAGGCTTTTAGTTCCTCTTCACTTTCTGCCATAAGGGTGGTGTCATCTGCATATCTGAGGTTATTAATATTTCTCCCAGCAATCTTGATTCCAGCTTGTGTTTCTTCCAGTCCGGCGTTTCTCATGATGTACTCTATTTAAACATTTATGCACCTTGTCCTTCTGACCAATGAGGAAGCCCATGGGCCCAGGAAATTCAGACTTCTGGTTTGTGAAGAGGAAGACTGATTCCTTGCGATATTCCTTCTGGTCAAGTTCATCTTATGAAGACAGAAAATAAAGAAAAAAATGAGGTGGGTGGCTCCATTGGCTAACACTTTGGTAAGAAGAAGTGGGAGCTATTTTTGCAGCATCCACAGCAAACAAAGCTGGACTTCTGCCCCCAGTTTCTGAGCAGAGGATCAGCTGGACAAATCCTCCTGGGGGAGTGATTTGGTCTGATATTAGCAAAATATTCTGAATGATGTGAGATTCTTCAGCCCTTGGAAGGAAATGGGACAAACCCAGCTGGAACCCTGGAGTGTCTAGCTCTCTGTGGAATAATTTACAGAGATTATCTCACTTAATCCTCACACAGAGCTTTCAAGACAGACATGATGAGTCCACTGAGACTAAAAGATAAAGTAATCTTCCTTGGTAAGCAAGATACCAGAGACACGAAAAATCCTTATTCCATTCAAGGTCTGTGCTTGACTCTTGCTAAGACCACTTGATGTAGCTCTGCCATTGGCTTCTTTGTGAAACTTGTGGAACCCACAGACATGCTACTGCTAAGCCTCTCCAGTTATAATAATGTGGACATCAGTTCAGTTCAGTCTCTTAGTCATATCCTACTCTTTGAGACCCAATGGATTGCAGCATGTCAGGCTTACCTGTCCATCACCAACTCCCAGAGCTTGCTCAAACTCATGTCCATCATAAAACCCCAATTATAAAGTGGACATAAAACCCAGCTATGAAGTGGACACAAAAGCCTCTCCAAGAAGATGGGGTTTTCTGGAGTTTCTTCTACCATCTAGTTGGTAGTCCTTAAAAAGTATTAAGTATAATGAAAAAGCATCTTTAATAGGCAAAGGTCAAATGTGGAAATTTAGATCACATCATAAAACTTGACAAATCCTCCTGACTTCTATTCCAAGCCCTTCTTCCTGGTGCTCAGGCCGAAAGAATCCCATCTTGGCTGGGCTGCTGCCATGCCATTGGTGAAAACAGCCAGGCATTCATTCATTCATCCTTCAGGCATTTCCTCGGTGCTTCCTATCAAGGCACAGGGGAGCCCGGCACCGGTTCTGCCCTCTTTGATCCCTGGGTGTAGTGTACCTGTCCAAAGACGTGCAAGTGGCCACATGCTGTATGAACCAGGTGCTCTGGAGCCCAGAGAAGGGCTCTGGCCTTGTTCAGCAAAACTTGCCCCCTTTCTCGCAAGGCTCTGGGTGTGTGGGTGCATAGACTCCCTCACACCTGCTCCCTGGGTTCCAGTCTCCCCTCTGTGAGACGCTATTCCCCCACATCACTGCAGGGTTTGCCTCTGGCTCCTAGGGCGCCATGGAGAGCTGGAGGCGTGCCCTTGAGGGATGGGACTATTTTAGGTTGAGTAGAACTTGTACTGACGGTCTGTGCAGCTGGTTCTCACTTCTGGCATGATCACGGTGGTCCCCATGTCCCACTGGAAGACCCATGCTTGCCACTGTCAAATATCTGATAGTTTAGCTCAAAACACTTAGTATTTTAGGTGTGTGGTTTTTTTTTTTTTGCCATTTAGAGACAGAGAGTTGCATTAATCATAGTCCTCAGCTCAGGGCACTTCATCATGGTCTTCAGTGTTAGGTCTTCTCTCATTTTTATTTTTGTTTTTCCCACAGTGTTTCTACAGCAAACTTGAAAGACATTTACAGTGAACACCTGTACACCTTCAACCTAGATTCTACCTCAATGCATTTCTACAGTTTTGTTATCCTCTATCAATCCAAACATATCCATCAGTGAATATACTTTTGGGGTACATTTAAAAGTAAGTTACAGACTTCAGTACACTTTCCTGTAACTACGTCAATATTTACTTAAATATTTGTTTTCAGTTCTTTTGCTCTTTTATTGTAAAAATATATATACAGTGAAACACACGAGCAATAAATGTATTCATTGTGGAGCTGGGGCAAATACATGCACCAGTATATCCCTCTTATCAAGATACAGAACATTATCGTCAGTCTAGAAATATCCTTAATTCCTTTTCATCTTCCACAGCATTCCTTAAAGGCAGCCACTGTTCTTACTTTTTTTCCACCATAAATTAGTTTTCCCTGCTCTGAATCTTCAAGCTTCACCTGTGAGGTTTTACACATCAATACTGTGTTCCTTTTTATTTCAGAGTAGAATTCCAGTATATGTATAGTCCATGGAATTCTCCAGGCCAGAATACTGGAGTGGGTAGCCATTCCCTTCTCTAGGGGATCTTGCCAACCCAGGGATCGAACCCAGGTCTCCCACATTGCAGGCTGATTCTTTACTAGCTGAACTACTAGGGAAGCTTATATGAATATACCCCAGTTTATTTATCCATCTTTTTAGGATGCAGCCACCTTTTAAATCAAGCTTATATGAAGAAGTCTTGGTGTAAATATATGTTTCATTTCTCTTTAATAAATACCTAGGAGGGGAACTATCAGGTCACAACCTACGTGTATGTTTAGTTTTATAAGAAAATACCAGAAACTTTTTCCAGAATGTATGTACCATTTTACCTTCCTATCAAAAATTCACAAGAGTTCCGGTTGCTCCATATCCTTGCGAATATTTGGTGGTGTTAGATTTAATCTTGTGTATTCTGACAGGTAATCAGTGGTATCTCATGGTAGTTTTAATATGCATTTCTCTAAAAAAGAATGATGTTAATATTATTTCATACATTTATTGGCCATTGTTTGTGAATTATCTGTTTAAAAACTTTGTCCATTTTCAACTGAATTATTTATCCTCTTATTATTAAATTGTGAGAATTCCTCACACTTATCTTTTGTGAAAAATATTTTTATATATATTTTTTCCAAACCTAGTGGTTTATTTTGATGGGCAGATATTTGTCATTTTGATGACTGTAAATCATCATGGCTTCTTTTTATTGGTTATTGTTCATGGTGCTCTATCAAAGAAATTTTTGCCTATTCTCAGTTCACAAAAATGTTCTGTTTCCCTTTAAAAGTTTTGTAGTTTTTGTTTGAATGTTTAAGTCTATAACTGAATTACTTTTGTGTGTGATGTGAGGTAGGAATTGGGTCTCACTTTTTCCATATGAATATGCAGACATTCAAGTGCCATTTGTTGAGAGGACTTCCCTTTCCCTATCATATTGTTTTGGCACCTGTGTCAAAAATCAAACAATGGTATAAGTGTGAATCCATTTCTGGGCTTATCCTCTATCAAATAAAAGTATTTTCCTTCATTCCTGTTCTCCGCATCCACTTCCTTCCTCCAAAATGAGATTCCATTGCAATCTGTTCAAAGCACGCATTTCATTTGTAAACGTTCTTGTAAAATATGTATTTTTACTTTGTGCATAGGTATTTTTAATTATGCATATAGTATCTAGCTCTATATTTTAATTATATTTATGGTTTACCTTTTAAAATAAGATATATATATATATTAATGAATTTTTATTAGAGTATAATTGCTTTACAATGCTGTGTTAGTTTCTACTGTACAGTAAAATGTCAGCTGTATATATACATATATTCTCTCCCTTTGGATTTCCTTCCCTTTCAGGTAGCCACAGCGCATTGAGTAGACTTCCTTGTGCTATATATATATATATATATATATTCTCATTATTTACCTATTTTATACATAATATCAATAGTGTATATGTGTCTGTTCCACTGTCCCAATTCCTCCCACCGCTCTTTCTCCCATCATAGCATTGTTCTGTATGTCTGTGTCTCTATTTCTACTTTGCAAAAAGGATCATGTATATCATTTTCATAAATTCCACATACATATTAATACATTAATTGTTGTTCAGTCACTTGGTCATGTCAGACTCTGCGACCCCATGGACTGCAGCATGCCAGGCTTCCCTGTCCTTCATCACCTCCTGGAGCTTGCTCAGACTTGTGCCCATTGAGTTGGTGATGCCGTTTAACCATACATTAATAGATGAAATTTGTTTTTTTCTTTCTGACTTACTGCATGGCACTCTCTAGGTCGATCCATGTCTCTACAAATAACTCAATTTTGCTCCTTGTTATAGCTGAGCAATATCGTATTGTATGTATACATCACATCTTCTTGATCTCTTCCTCTGCTCATGGACATTTAGGTTGATTCCATGTCCTGACTATTGTAAATAGTGTTGCTATGAATGATGGGGTGCATGTATCTTTTGAATTATGGTTTTCTTTGGGTATAGGCCCAGAAGGGAGTTGCTGGGTAATATAGTAGCTCTATTTTTAGTTTTTTAAGGAACCTCCATGCTGTTCTCCATAGTAGTTGTATCAGGTTACACTCCTACTAACAGTGCTCAGATGTTCCCTTTTCTCCACATCCTTTCCATCATTTACTGTTTGTATGTTTTTTGATGTGGCCATTCTGACTGGTGTGAGGTTATACCTCATTATAGCTTTGATTTGCACATCTCTAATAATTAGTGATGTTGAGCATCTTTTCATGTGCTGGTTGGACATCTGTTACACATATATTTTTAATGAACCACTGACATTATTGTGAGTGCATCTTACCCATCCAGTTTCAGCAAAACACTCTATTTGGTGTGCTGTGGTAGTTCACCTCTCTACTCTCTCAGTGATGGACATCTGCTCATCTTCCATTTTCTACCACCCAATCCGTACTTCAGTGGCATTCCCATGCAGTTCCTGGAGACCTGAATGAGAATTTCTCTGTGGTCAAGAAGACTGCATTTTCTAAAGATGGCCACCACAACACACCCCATCCACCCGCTCTTCTGTGATGTGATGTTGACCCCTGGGCCACCCCCTCATTGAGAGCGGGAGTCTATGTCTTCTTCTCTTGTTCCTGGATGCACCTTTGTAACTTCCTGGAACACTAGCATAACGTGGAAATGAAGCCATGTGGCACCTGAGGCAAGGCTAGAAAAGTGCCATGCATTTCTTCCCTGACCATTGGCTCTTTGGAACCAGCTACCATGCTGAGTGAGAGCCAAGAAACATGGAGAGATCACATGTCAGAATTCTGCCCAACAGCCTCGACCAGGACACTAGCTGATGGCCAGGAACAAGTTCCAGGCAAAAGAGTAGGTGTCTGATGGATCTAGCCCCAAGCTATCAAGTATCCCCCCCATCTACTCCATCCTTTGAGTCACCCTAGCTGGTGCCACAAAAATTAAAGATGGTTTTCTCAACCAAGACCTGCTCAAATTGAAGACTGGTGAACAAAATGGTGATTTCTTTAAAATCCACAAAATTAGGCAATGGTTTGTTATGCAGTTTAAAAATAGCTGGAGTGTATGGACTCAGTTTATGCATCTTGATTAAATCTTAAAATCATGCCCACAGAAAGTCAGGGTCCTCCTCTCCCATTGTCAGTACAAAATGCCCCTATGTCCTCACCCCTGCTCCTACTTGGTATTGCCTGTTACTAATGTTTGCCTAATGGTTGCCAAGTAATAGCTCATTAATTTAATTTGTATTTATCTGATTACTAATGACTTTGCTCATTTCTTCATATGCTGATTAGCTTTTGGTTTCCTCCTTCTATAAATTGCCTGCTCATATGCTTCCTTCCTTTTTCTAGCAGGTTGTTTTCTTTCTATTTGTTTTGTAGTCTTGATACAAGTCTCTTCTCCATGGTAGACATTGCAAATATCTTCTTGTTTCCAATCATCTGTCTATTAGCTTTGATAGTTGTCTTCTATACTTAGCAGACATTGGAGAAAGAAATGGCAACTCACTCCAGTATTCTTGCCTGGAGAATCCCAGGGATGGAGGAGCATGGTGGGCTACCGTCTATGGGGTCACAGAGTCAGACATGACTGAAGCAACTTAGCTTAGCTATACTTAGCAGACAGATGACCGTATCAACAAGAGAGATTCCATGAAGAAGGAACCCCATCTGTGTCTTCATTGCCCTAAATGCCTCAAAGGAGTTCTCAAAAACATTTTCACATTTTCTTACATTTCTATATAATTTTCCAGTTTAAAAATAGGTGCATACATATGTATTTGTTTAATCATCAAGATAACCCTGAAAGATAGCTAGCATCACTCTCCTTGTCCATTTTACAACCTGATAAATGAAGAGCTAGTGATTTGAAGTGACTTGTCCAAGGTCACACAGCTCTTAAATGTCATTTCAAAAGAAACAGGCTCCATTCTCCAGGGGTCCAATGTAATAGGATGAGTGCAGAGAAAGGACTTTCACTGAGTTGGGTGATGGCCCAGTGCCTTAGGAGAGGAAGTGGCTGCTGAGTGCATCAAAGTGACTCAACCTGAGGGTCAGGTCTCTAGGGACAAGCCCACATCAGTGACCAGCTCCATGTCTTATGTAAGTAACGTCTCCCCTTTATGCCTTGATTTCCACACCTTGAACTCAGCAGTGATAATGAAACTTACCTCTCAAAGAACCATGAAGATTAAAAGGGGTAATAGATATAAACTGGAAAGTATTTTTATCCTGAAGCTATATAGAGTCAGTTTACCTGGAGAAAGACTTTAGGTATGTCAGAATTTCAAGCTCAGCTCAAGTCCTAAAAGGCTATGTGACCTCAGAGAAGCTCTTTTCCCTCTCTGGGCCTCTGGTTGCTCCCTAAGACCCTTCCAGCTTAAGGATCATCTTGAACTTGAGATAGAGCCAGAATTTGCCCCTAGGAAAAAGGCAGGTATATGCCTCTGTGTGTGTGTAAGTATGTGTGTGTGCATGTGCTGTGTGTACATGTCTGTGCACATGTACTTGTGCATTTGAACATGGATGGATTTTTAGCATCCGTAAGTGTGAACATGTGTTTTTGAACATGTAAATGTGTATAAATGTGAAGAGGGTACTATGTATGGAGTAAAACGCTATTTCTGAGAATTCATATATGTATCTGCTTCCCTGAATTTCCTTGATTATACTCCAAACCCCTTCCCTCTCAGCCTGGACATTTACAAATCCCTCTTTCAGTGCTTTGGGAGTTGGAGGAGGGTACAGAAGGCAGGTAATAAGGATCAGTGAAATGGAAATGACCAGGGCGGAATGGAAAGGTCAGGCTACATTCTTGCATTCTTTTGTTTTCAAGCTTTCCAGATCATATATAAAAAGAGAATCTGAGGTTGGGCCTACAGAAGGAGGAGAGAGAGCCAGAAGGACAGGAGCAAACAGAGCCCAGAGCAGAAGTGCCTAAGCTTGAAGGGGGTGCTGCGTGATCCTTTGTACCCAGCAGTGAGCACTGCCCCAGCTTGCCAACTGCCCCTGAACATCCAGCCTCAGAGGCTACCTAGAGGGGTGTTTGGGCTGTGTGTGTGTGGTTTGGTACATGGGGCTGAGCACAGCTGTCTCTGCTGTGAGGAAAGGGTAAGGATGAGGGCCGTCCCCCTAGCCCTGGGTCTTGCCGGTCCAGGCTCTGATGGATATGAGACCATCACTCCCCTCTCCTTCAGCCCCCTGGGGCTCTGCCACTGGCCTGTTCCTGCTGCCACACAACTTCCGGAGCCACCTGGGCCTGGCAGTTTGTCACCACTAAAAGCCTCATCTCCTGCCTCCCCGAACTATTAATCTTGGAAAAACGCATTGTCAAGACTAATGAAAAGAGGAGGCCACCAAGGAGAAGGTGTCCACACCTCAGGCTGACAGTTGTCAGGCGAGCCGCGGCGGTATCCTGCTGGGGACAGAGCTGGAGGGACAGAAGCAGTGGGGGGCGCCCGGGGCGGTGGGTGGGCAGTGGGAGCTCGGAACCTGGGCACCGTGAGCCTGCACCTGCCGAGAGCAGGTGGCCTGCCGTGTGGCAGAAAGGAGGGCAGAGGACAGGAGTCATGGGGCCTGGAAAGGACATGGAGCAGCGGGACACTCCCAAGGAGGAGGGCCTCCTGACCAGGCCTTCTCACTGTGACCGAA
This sequence comes from Nanger dama, assembly GCA_917880005.1. Taxonomy (NCBI): domain Eukaryota; kingdom Metazoa; phylum Chordata; class Mammalia; order Artiodactyla; family Bovidae; genus Nanger; species Nanger dama. Next base: position 41,639,062 of record CAKJTW010000012.1, read on the forward strand.
ACATTCTGGAAAAGAAGCCTCTGACAGCTGGCACTGAGCTCCCAAGCCTGCCCGTCTCTGGTCCCTCTAGGTCACTGGGAGGGGTTACGATTGAATTCTGATCAGGGGCCACAAGCTGGCAGGCTTCAGCCTTAACCTAGTTCAAAGCTTTCACTTGGTTTATGGAATGTTTAAAATTCTGTGAAGCAGTTATAAAGTTTGAAACTGGGATAGTCCATGTAAAGAATCAGATTTGCAATTTCTCTTGAAAAATTTAAGAAGCCTAGCCATTTGGCATAAAAAAGAATGAAATATATAAGGCCATTTGCAGCAGCATGGATGGACGTGGAGATTATCATACTAAGTGAAGAAAATCAGACAGAGAAAGACAAATACCATATGATACCACTTATGTACGGAATCTAAGAAGATGATACAAGCGAACTTGTTTACAAAACAGAAACAGGCTCACAGACGTAGAAAAGAAACTTACCGCTACCAAAGGGGAAAGGTAGGGGCGGGGATAAATTAGTTTTGGATTCACATATACACACCACTATATGTAAAACAGATCATCAACAATGACCCAGTGTACAATGTAAAGAACTCTACTGAATACTTGGTAATAATCTATTTGAGAAAAAAATCTGAAAAAGAAATGTGTTAGTTATTCAGTCGTGTCTGACTCTTTGAGACCCTGTGGATTATAGCCTGTCTGGCTCCTCTGTCCATGGGATTCTCCAGGCAAAAATGCTGGAGTGGGTTTCCATTTCCTTCTCCAGGGGGATCTTTCTGACCCAGGGATCGAACCTGGGTCTTCCACTTTGTAGGCAGACTCTTTATTGTCTGAGCCACCAGGGAAGAGGTGAAAAAGAATGAATGTATGTTCATGTACAACTGAACCACTTTACTATACACCTGAAACTAACACAACCTCAACCAATATACATTAAATTAAAGAAAGGAAATATGGCCATTTGGGATAGATTCTACCATATGGCGGCCATCAGTCACAGCTGTCAGGTCTTGACTGGCAGGCAGAGCTCCCGAGTGACCCTGGACCCAGCAGTCCTTACCGCCTCCCTGGTGTCACCCTCAGCCAGTGGAGAGGGCTTCCCACCCTGCAGTCCCTTGTCTCTCTGTTCTTTTTCTGCCTTGAGAGTAGCTGGGGTTTTGTTACTGTGAAAATCTAGTGGACTCTCTTTCAACCTTCGCCTCACAACTCTTCTGTTCCATTTCACCCTAGGGCTAGTTCTGTCTTCAGCCAGGGATGCTATTCAGAGGCCTCCCACTAAAGGTTCAAATGAGCCCAAAGATCTCAAGTTTCATCTCCTACCCCAGCATCCCCCTTGTAATTTGTCCAGGAAGGAGACCAAGGGCATGGAGCACATCCAAGAGTCAGACAGCTCATCCTTTGGCAAGTGGGTCCTAAATATCCCCCATACACAGATGTGTGCTAAGATGTGGCCCCAAGGGGAAAAAAAAAGTACCCAAGGCCATGAACAAGGTACGCCCAAGGCCGTGAGAGAGTGATCAAGCCCAGAGAGGTACAGAGGAAGTCGGGGTCAATCAGGAAGGCTTCCTGTAAGAGGAAGATGCAGTGGTTTAGAGCATAATGTTGAGCATTCGATCTTTCATGACCTTGACCATGTCATTTAGCCTCTCTAGGACTCAGCTTCCTCACTGGAAATGAGGCTGATGAAGGTGTCTACACTCTGGCCTGTGTCTAGCCCCACCTGCTACAACTCTCAACTTCTCTGTCTTTCCTCCCTTTAGAGGCATGACTTGCTGGCATGAGGTCTTCCCAGGCCTTCTTAGGGCTGGTCCTGTCTGCTCTGTGTGCAGTTTTCAGCTTTAAGGATGCAATATAAGCCATATGGAGGGGACCAAAAATACTTTTTGTCTGGCTGAAAGTGGGGGAGCCACTGTGAAAATTCCTGTGGAGGTCAAGGCTATTTCTAGGTAGAGGGGATGAAGGAATGAATCAGCAAGATATTACTTGCAGGTTGAAAAGCAAAATATTCAGCCAAAGTAGTTTTATAATATTTCTTTTACTTCTCCATGCCTCAAAGTCCATCCAGTACATTTGGGGTGGAGGTCTGTAGTGCTTGGACACAAGAACAAAGAAAGTTTTACTAACCTTGGGCTTCCCTGTGGCTTAGATGATAAAGCATCTGTCTGCAATGTGGGAGACCCAGGTTCGATCCCTGGGTCAGGAAGAGCCCCTGGAGAAGGGAATGGCAACCCACTCTAGTATTCTTACCTGGAGACTTCTGTGGATAGAGGAGCCTGGCAGGCTATATAGTCCATGGGGTTGCAAATACTCAGACACGACTGAGCAACTAACACACACTTTACTAACCTTGAACAAGCAAAAGCATACCCTAGACCAGGGAAAACTGGACATCAGAAAATGAGCTAAGGGTCAGAGTGATCTTCAGGCTGCACAAGGATCACTAAAGCTGCACCATAATTTTAAAAACATCTATACCGTGTAAAAGTAAATCTTAGCTTCTTTGTGAGTCTCACATCCCATTGGCATCTGGGGAGAATGATATCCTTCCCACCCACTCCTATGCCCTCCCCATCACCCAGGAGAAGTAGCTATGATGATGAGCAGAGAGAAGGACAGCCCCTAGCCCATGGGGCCTTGGGGGAGTTTCTGTCTTTAGAGCCTCTTTAGGTCATCTGTATGGCTGGAAGGGTCCCATTTTCCTCATAGGAATAAGGAGGAAAGTACCATTCAGTCCCTGGCTGGCTTCTGATACTGGATCAATCAGACAGCATCCCCTAAGGTTTGAGCAGTCCTCAGACACAGGCACATGTATTTTTAACATCTGGAGGCAAACTCATTGGTGTCGTTTCCCCAGCTTCTCTGCGTCTGCCCTTTCCATGTGCACAGAAGAATCTTCCATTTCAGTGACCTTCTCCACCCATATTTCATGACTTGGCGGCAGTCTTCTCCTTTGAGTTTTGAGCTGTGGCCATATCTACACCCTCAGTATCCATTGTGCCTCTACTGCAAGCTCTTTGCAACTTTCCGGTGAGTTGGGGGCTGGTCGGAAATGGCAACCCACTCCAGTGTTCCTGCCTGGAGAGTCCCAGGGATGGGGGAGCCTGGTGGGCTGCCATCTATGGGGTCGCACAGAGTTGGACACGACTGAAGCGACTTAGCAGCAGCAGCAGACAGAAGAGGCTGTAACAAAATTAATTACTTTTCCCCGTTACCTACCGAGATCCTGGTTCTGAGGTTTCTTCTGCTTGGTGGCTTTTCCCCAAGAGCCAGGAGCACTGGCACTTCATTTCCTCCTCTTATTGGAATTTTTTGCCAAGAGCCAGGTGGTCTCGTTGTTTGGTGTGGTCCATGCTTGCAGTCAGGCTATCTCCTACCCATATGCACACGCCCAGAGTGCTGGGACAGTGTGGGCACAGAAAAGGAGTTCAGTGGCTGCTTGCAAAAATGATGCATGAGTTGCAGAGACGCCCCTAGACCCGTGCTACATGTGTGTATGGAGACTGGGTCATTTGCACAGAGGTCACAGTTGGGAGAAGGTGAGAGTATGACCCACACAGAATGCACTTTGGCACTCTTGAATCCCCCCCTCCCACCAGACTCATCTGTGCTATAATTTAGCTGCTTCAGTGTTTCAGTCATTCTACCAGGGCTGTGAGACACAAGAAAGAAAAGAAGGAAGAGAGGGAAGGAGAAAGAAAAAAAGATTTCTTTCAAATTAATTAATTACATTTTTTTTTCTTATTGCAGTAGAGTGGGCATACAATATTATGTTAGTTTCAGGTGCCAAGACTTCTTTTGAATAATATAGAGAGCCCTGAGTGGAGTGTGATATCCAAATATATATTTTTAAAAACACAGAAAGGAAAACCATCACAGATTTGTTGGCAAATTTGCTGTTGCATTCAAGCCCTGTCCCTAGTGTCCATCACCCTGAAGTCAGGATGCCTCACCTGGGAGCAGCCAGGGGAAGCCTGTGCTCTGTTACAGTTTCTGCGAGAGCCTTGGGATGGGCATTAGCAGAAATCCTCCTTTTGTGCCCTGTTTTCTGTAGAGGAACATGGACCCCTCTGGCTAACCCTGAGATGTGAATCATATGACCCAGTTCTTAAATTCTCTCATTCTTCCTCCCCTTTCTTGACTCCCAGAGTTAAAAATCCCTCTGCACAGTTCTACCCAGATGGGCTGTGTCCGTCTGTCATTCCTACAGATTTCACACTCTGTGCCTTCACCTGTTCAGGGGAGCCCCTTGCTGCATGAGGCGGACTCTGGAGAGCAGCGTGTGGCAAGGGTAGACAAAGGTGCGTGGTGGTTTCCTTAGTAACCTGAGCTCAGGGAGAGAGTCTAGCTGGGTGCACAGGGCTCTCATGGGTGGGTTGGGGCTGGCCTCTTTATCTGGGCTCTGGGATGGATGCTGGCCTGACCACGCCCAGGAAAACCTCACAGAGCAGTAGCGCGAGTGGCATCAACACCATCTCTGTGGCGAGACAGGAGCTCTACTCTGTGTCTGCAACTACAAGGACTGTTGGCCTCCTCAGTCAAGTCAGAGGAAAAAACACCCTGTCAGTCTGGCCCTCGACCATCATTTAAGCAACTCAAACCTCAAACACCTCCTCCCCTCAATATGCATCTCACATCGGCTCCATCCAAGGACAAGGCCCCCCAGAGCCTCTTTAGACCCTGGTGTTTAATGGCTGTGGCTCTCAACCTGGAGGAGCGTGCACCAACATCCCCTGGACGGCCGACCCCACCCCCAGGGCTCCAGATTCAAGAGGTCAAGGGGGTCTGAGAATTTGCATTTCTAACTAGGACTCGAGTGATGTTGACACTGGTCCTCTGGGTGCCACAGTCACCATGGTCTGAGATAACTGGTCTTGTTGAAAGTCATACATTCTGGGCCAGGCCAGACATTCCATGCTCTTCCTTCTCTGCCTGTTTTCCCCTCTCCCCAGAGTCAGATCACCTGCACAGAGTCTTTTGGAGGGAAGGTGCATGTGTACATGCTTTCCTTGTTCTCCATCTGCTCCTCTCTCTTCTCTGATCGTACAGCTTGCTCTTTGGCTATTTGGTCCTCTGAACAAGTGTACTCATTCAGGGGATGTTGTGTACATTCCACAAGCATCTTCTGCTGACTCCTCTGTCTAAAGAGCTCTCAAGGGAGGTGATTGGAAAAAGGTTTGAAAGTGTCAGTTGCTCAGTCATGTCCAGCTCTTTGCCACCCCATATAGCCCACCAGGCTCCTCTGTCCATGGGGATTCTCCAGGCAAGAATACCGGAGTGGATTGCCATTCCCTTCTCCAGGGGATCTTCCCAACCCAGGGACTGAACCCGGGTCTTCAGCATCACAGGCAGATTCTTTATCATTTGAGTCACCAGGGAAGCCCTGGAAAAGATTTGGATGATTCAAAATAAGGTAACTGGGTGAATTGCTCTGGTCTCTTGGAGGAGGACAATGGGCTAAGTCCTCAAACAGAGACCCTGAGATGCAGGATGAGCTGCAGGAGCAAACCAGGGCTGGGGTGGGGGGTAGGGCACGGACGCAGGAGCTAGAGCAAGAGACACAAGCAAGGGAGTTAGAGTTCAAGGTCAGCTGTGAAGGGAAACTCAGCACAGTCAGTGTTGCCACTCAACCATTTCTTAGGATCAGCCACTTTAAGACCTGAGGACCCTTTACAATTGCATCCCCCATTACAGGCATACACCCGCCTCCTGAACAGTGCAGCATCAGCCACTCTGTTGAATTCTAAGTTTTTGCTCTTCATTTCTTAAAAGTATTTTTTTTTCTGTAAGTCATGTGGATAACTGAATTTTCATAGTTTCTTCTTGCATAGGATACAATGCAACTAAATACACCTTTGGGGAGATGATCATACAGATGATAAACTGTGCAAGCCTGGCACTTTTGAGCGTGAAAGGGAGCACATTTGTAACTATGGGGCAACAGGCAAATCTGATTCTGTGCCAGGTCAGCCAAGACTCCTGGTTATTCCTCTCTAGGAGCTGATGGTGACCAAATAGATGCTATGGAACACATGTTCCACGTCCTCCAAGAGAATGAGGGAGAGGAAGAGGGGTGGGGTAGAGAGGCCCACCACCACTGACAGGGCAGGCCACACGATGCAAAGGAAGACCCAAGATCCCCAACCACACAGACCAGGAGAGGCCAGGGCTGTAGGCCATAGACTGATAGCATGACTCAGCTGAAGAACGCTTCTGGAAAGGTGGGGTGCTCCTGGTGTTTTTGCCGTCTCTGCAAGGACTTTGGGAACTCTCTTCGCCTCTCTGGGGTGAGCCTCCTCATCCATAAATGGGAGTGCTGGCTCTCTGATGTCTTGGGGGTGTTAGAGCACCATGCTCACGTGCTGCACTTCAACAGCACAGCACTGGTTTGATTTAGAAAGGAGCTGGTCAACTGTCCTGTGGTCAGTATGACCCACCACTTGCTTTTGTCAGTAAAGTTTTATTGAAACATGGCCATGCTCTTTATGTATTGGGTATGACTGCTTTCATGCTAGTAATGGTCAAGTTGAGTCATTGTGACATAGACCTTATGCCACATAAAGATAAAATATTTACTATCTGGCTCTTTGCACAAAAGCTTTGCCAGTTTTTGCTTTAGAAGAAAGACAGACAATGATAAATCAGACTGTAAAGAATTTAAGACTCAAAAGGGTTCATGTTGAAATGGGAAGCTGACTCAGTCCTGATGACCCTCTGGCATTTCCTGATGATAAAAAAGACATTTTGGGGAAATTTTTCGAAACTTTTCTTCTGTTAACTTTTATTAGGAAAAAGAAAAGTGCCTGTGATTTTGCCCACCAGAGACTTCCACTGTCAACAAATTTCTTATTTTACAAAATTGCAATTTCTTATTTAATAAAATTGAAATCGCAAAATTTTGTATCTTGCTTTTCACATGTTATATAACATAAATGTCTTCCTTTTGATCAAAATGTCTTCTTTATTGGCAAGATTGAGGCCTATATAATATTCTGTTTGGGGGTTTATCCTGATACTAACAGCTGACTCATTGGAAAACACCCTGATGCTGGGAAAGATTGAAGGCAGAAGGAGATGATGGCAGAAGATGAGGCATCACTGACTCAATGGACATGAACTTGGGCACACTCTGGGAGACGCTCAGGGACAGGGAAGCCTGGCACACTGCAATCCATGGGGTCACAGAGAGAAGGACATGGCCTGGCGACTGAGCAACAACCACATGGTTTACTTACTCGTTCGCATGTTGTTCAGCATGAAGTCTTTTACTTTTCTACTTGTTGTTGTGTTTGTGAATGGACAACATCACTGTGCTCAATACAAGCTGTTTCCTTAGGAGAAATTTCTGAAAAGATGTCACTCGGTCAATGAAACAACTATCTTTTAACCCCACTGCTCAATGTATTGAAGAGGAAAAATCACAAAGTGGGCTTGAGGCCGGCTTCTGCCATCTTGTCACTCTGGGAACCTCCAGTGAAGATCACAGCAAGCCCCAGGGAAGGTGGGGGCCCTGCTTTCTATATACCATGGTATTTTATCTGCATGCTGGACAGAAAATGCTCAGGCCTCCAAAACAAAATCAGAAGACTGTCCAGAAATTAACAACATGTATGGGTTCACACACCAAGGCAAACTTCTGAGCCCACATGGTGGGAGGTCAGAAAGCTGGAAACCAGGGGCCCCAACATTGAGTTGGTGGCCATCATGGAGGCTGTGCGTCTTCTGCCTGCTTCCAGAGTCAGAAGGCACACATCCTTAAGCCTAATGGGGTAAACGCTTATTACACTCTGAGCTCATTTGTAGCAGAAGGCACCTACTACAATCCCACTCCTCATGCAAAATTGCCAATTTATGGCAATATTCCTTGTTTGGAAAACAAGAGTATCCAAACACTATAATTACAACGTGCGCCAGCAGCCGAGGGTTCCTGCATTAATGCAAAGGCTCCAGATACATTCGTCAAATAGAGTTTTTTTTTCCCTTTGCCTTCTTCTCTGGGTACTTTTAAGTTCAGGGACAGAGAACATGTCTTCATTAGAAACATTAACATTCACAGGCTGTAGTAAATTTTGACAGTGAAAAGGTCTCTGTAACCTTTAGTTGTGCAGAAATTTACTTCCCAAGAAAATTACATCTGGCACTGTCTTAATTAATGCTAGCTTTCTTTTCTGAAAATTGTGGGCTTGTCAGTAAAAAAGGCAGAAAAACCTGAATTTAAAAGGCTGGACACAAAAGACGCCGAGAAATAAAGCTCTGTGAGATTTCATAATATTGCTCTGTTTTTGTTCTACAGTAAGGAGATGAAAAGATCTCATTTGATTTTGCCAAATGCAGCAACATACATGTAATGTAGAATTGATTTGCATTTTCTCTCTTTTGTCTCTGAGTTTTATCATGTAAAGCGTGCTTGGGAAGGTATTCTATTTTAAAAGCAATAGGTCAAATAAAATCTATACCTACGAGGAAGAAAAATAATGTATGACTTCATTTTTTTAGCCTTTCTCTAACTGCTCGTATTAATCGTAGCTAACAGGAAGAACCATAGCCATGTTTTCTCATGTGAATTTTGGAGCTGACATTACCTTTTCCTGGTTTGAAGTGGGTTCTAAATATGATGGGATGATGGGAGATTGTGGCTTCACATTGGGATAGTTCTGTTTTACGTGGCTCAGCCTTCTATTTTGACAGCAAGATGCTCATACTTTCCTTGGGGCTTAGGGGTTCGTTTTTAGGTTCATGGTTTCCCCCTTATCTGGCTTTGCGTTTTGATGATCCAACATTTCCTTTCTACAGTTCAAGGAAGATGTCTCACACACTCAGTCCCAGGGACACATGCTTTGCATCACAGGGACATGAAAAATACTTTAAAAACTGTCTTAGTTTTGCTGCATGTGGAGGCGGTAAGTGCAGGACTGAAAGAAGGCAGACAGCCTTAAAGAAGCTCTATCGCGGTCCAGAAGCTCTATCTCCAGACTCTGATGACTTGTCATCAGAGAGAGAAGGTGACTTGTCCCAAATTGCAAGCAGAGCTGGGCTCACATCCCAGCCTGTGGGGCTGTGTCCTCTCGGAAAAGATTCCTGGAAAACTCTCACCTGCTCACCTATGGGACAAAGCCTCAGGGAACAGAGATGTGATCAGTGTTCTTGATTTTGATCCACTGCCTCTAAAACAGTGGTACAGGATTACTGTGGGGACCTGAGGGGTTTTGGTGGTACTCAGCCCATGCTGTATCACAGCAAGTTGCCTGGAAAGCAAGAGATCACCTCTGTGGGTCCCTGAGTCCATCCAGGGTCAGGGAGGAAGGCTCCCTTTGGCTCCAGCACATCTTGAATGCCTCCATGACACGAGATAATCTCCCCTTTTAACAGAGAGAGCAGGCCTCAGGCTTCATCAAACCTTCATATTGAGCTGGAATTTAATTACATGGTTTTGTTTCCATTATACTTTTTTTTTAATGGTTATTTCATATTTATGGTAAGTGCTATTAGTTTTCTATTCACGGTAATGATATAAAGCTTCCTTTAAAAATTAAATCTATTTAAGTTAAGACAAAGAAAAAAAAGAATGGCCATAAATTAAATAAAAATATGACGTAAAATAGATTACCAGTGGTTCTAGGGTGTGGCCAGAAATGGTGGTAAATGAGAGTTTGAAGTTCAAGTTTGGCATAAGTTACTTTAGGGAGAGAGAGGGCAGCGAAAGAGGCTGGTTTAGAGAAGTTCTGTTTGGGGCCCCAGGATTTTCCTGAGCTGTCCAGGACTCTTTCCATGAAGGTACCCATTACATATAATCTACTTGTGTTTATCAAATGATTAGTTGGCACCTCTCCCTCCTTTAATAATTCACCGTAAAGCACATTGGAGAGATGCCCCCTCTCTATACTTAACAGATTCTCCTGCTGCTCCTTGACAGCCTGATAGGAGGCAATATTTTAAGATAAAAGGATTATTAAAATAGTGCATGTGCTGGAGTAACACTCAAGCGTGTTTCTTCATCTGAGTTGCTGTCGAGTGCCTTATAATTTAATAAATTATAACATATTTACAAATAACACCTTGGGTTAATGTCCTCACACATTTTTTACAACTTTGCATCATGTACTGAGCGAGTGGGAAAGTTGGAGAAAAGAGGTCTGAAAAGCAACAAGAAAAGGCCGGGAGCTCAGAGGAGCTGGATGGGAGTGTTTCCCCTGGGAAAGAAGGCAGCTTGTCCAGGTTGCTCATGGACGGTGGTTGGGGCGGAGGTGGGAACTTAAGGGGACCAGGAGGGTACACAGGGGCCACAGAGGAATTGTGGGCACTGTGGGAACCATGGGCTCGAGGGCAGATCCATGGGGATCAATGGGGCCAGTGGTGTCCATGGTGGCCAGTGGGGGTCCACGTGGAGCCACAGGGTCGTGGGTCTGTGGGAAGCAGTAGCAGATTGTTAGGTACTGTAAGGGTACATGGGGGCAGAGGGGGAGTCTGTTCAGGGATTTGGGGTCACGGGTAGCCATGGCTGTGGGGAAGGGGAGACTCTGCTGGGACCCAGCTGATCACACCTGTAGCTGACCTGCTCAGGGTGTCCAGATGCCTTGCGTGCCCTCCAGGCTTCCAGCAGCCCTGGCTGCCAGCTCACTGTCTCTCTCGTTATGTCCTACCTGGCTGGCTGGGAACCGCTTAGAAAATTAAACACTGTCAATTTGAAAAATTAGAGATAAAACTAAAAGAGAGAAAAATCTGAAGATCTGAGATGAGCCAATTACTAATGTGAGACTTGGCTGTGAATGTTCTGGAAGAGAGGAACTTCTGGCCAGCGTATCTCAAACTTGAGTGTGCAGAGCAGGGTTTGATGGGGCTGCAGGGGCCCTGAGATTCTTCACTTTCTATGTGAGAGACACCTGAGGCATGTCAGTGCTCCGAGCCTGCCCAAGGGCACAGGCCAACACACAGGGGGAGATGAGCCTAGTCCTGAAAGCAAAGAACCTGAAGCTCAGGCTGTGGACCCCAGCCAGAGGGCACCAAAACTCTCATGTCACAAAAGGTTGGGGGCCCAAGGGGTGCCAGGCCACAGGAAAAGATGCTGCAAGCTCTCACCCCCATTCCTCCCACCCCAGAGCCTTAGTTTCTCCAGTAAGCAAGAAACTTATGGGGTTTTCCTGGTTTCCTATATAGACAGAACGGCTTCAATATGCTTAGACGTATCAGGCTTGGTGTGGGCTGAGGGAGCTCCTGCCCCCAAATGCCTTCTCTTCTTCCTGGCAAGTCCCCTTCCTGGAATGCCACCATTAAGATGGCATTACTCTGGATACAAAGGGGCTCACTTACAAAGTGTACCCCTGCAGAAAGAAGCCTAAGGATCTCCCTTCAGATCGTGCTGACTCAGAGCAGGGCAGGTGGAGGGAGACTGCTGGGAGAGCCCTCTCCCCAAGGCCACCCCGTGAGCTCTGCCCTGCGAACATGAAGGCCTGCTCTTCTTGGTGAGGAAACTGTGTGCAGCCTCAACCTCAGTCCACTGTGCTTGTCTGAGAGATGCAAAGGCTTGAGGGATGCTCAGAGCTGGCGCCTCTGGGAGTCCCGGGGCCCGAGAGTGAGTGTTTTCCGAGCAGTATCCTCTGGCCCCTTTGCAAAGACTGTCATTTCTCTGGGGCAATGCAAAGAGTAACATCCTTTGGTTCTCTGGCAGTTTCCTCTCAGTCCAGTTTCCAGGAGCAGAGACGGTCCTGGGAGCTGTCAACTCCAACATGGACTCATGGGGGTCATGACTACCTGCTGGGACCAGGAGCGCTCCCTCCTTCTGTGTACCCCTGAAGGCTCTCTGGAACCCCGGCCTGGCAGTGCATCCAGCAGAGGGCCCCACAGATGCTCTTGGCTGCTGGGGGACCCCTGGAATCTGGGACCTGGAAAGTCCCCTTTAGATCAAACGAATGAAAGGCTTTTAACTGGAGATCCGTGGACTTCCAGGCACAGGTGGATGAACTTTGAGAGGCGCTGTGGGTCTACCACACTGACGTGAATTATTGTGCGTACTCGTGCGTGTCCATTTTTATAACATTCTCTAAAGGGCTTTTGATGCTCAAACAAATAACACAAAACAAAACCCCTTTACTTTCAGATTCTTAAGCTGAAGGCTGCAGAGGGAGTCTGGGTTCCTAGGGCAGGACTCCTTGGAACCTTCCTCCTCCACGCCAACCTCACCCTCCAGCCCCTTTTCAGAGGCATGCCGATTGTCTGGAAAGAAAGAAGTAAGTCTGCTTCCTCCTTGGGAATCTGGGGCTCCCTAGTGAGACAGGAATCCCAGCCCAGGGACCAGACCTACCATCCAAGCAAGGGGTCTCCAAACTCAGCCTGGCCTTGGGCTGCCTTCCGCCCCCCACCCTCCACCCGCCTCCCCCCGCATTCCCATCAGTGTTCCATCCATCCCGGACTCGACTGCTTTCAGGGAGGCCAGTCCTGGAGGGCTCCCCGACCCCCACATCCCACACCAGTGCGTTCCAGCCTCACACACAGGGAGCACATCATTTCTGCCCTGCGCCAAGCTGCTCAGAGGGCCGGAGGGGAACAATATATTACTGCGCTCTTTGCCTAACAATTGGTAACACATGACACTTGTATTTGCCCCAAGATAATGTACAAATATGTTTTACAGGGTTTCCTAATGATAATCATGATATTTCATTCTTCTTGCCCTTCTAATAACGATAACAGTCAAGCATTATTATTTTTTTAAACTGTTCGCAGCAAGTATGACATTCAGTTCAGAGAATCGAATGTCAGCAAGAAATCCATATGCACTCCCTGAAGCTGGGAGAAGCCCCTTCCATTTATTTTTAGGTTGCCAGAAAATGAAGTGATCTCACCTTATTATTTTTTTTTTTCCTCCTGAGAAAGGTGTTTGGCATTCAGCGCCTCTCTGATGTTTACATAATCGGGCCTGAGGTTTAGTCAATCAAGACCTTTTTGTAAGCCATCCTAATCAGAGGGTGGTGGCTTGACAGAGAAAGGGCTGAGGGCATCTCTGGGTGGGGGCCATGGTGGGGGCAGAATTCCCACCTTGGAAGAAAGGCTCCTTTAATGGCCTGAGCTCTCAGCAAAATAATCAACTAATTAGTAGGTAAAGCAAACATTTTAAAGTTCCACATGACAAAGAGATGCTAGGTAGAAATTGTCCCCTCCGCATCCTGGGGGAACCACCCCCACCCCCGCCCCTCGCCCATGACGATATGTTTGTTCTGCCATATCCTCCACTTTTATGGAAGATTATCTACAATGATAAACACCCAATGAACAGTGTATACATTCTACTATTAGTAAACAGTCATTCCAGGTGTGTTAAATTCTGCTTTTTGTTCACCAGAAGCTACACATGAGAAATGAGGATTGATTAAAAACCAGGAAAGAAAAATAGAAACACAACCACAATAAAACTGAATTTTTTAAGTGGTGGAGCTGGGCTTTGTTGTTGCTGTTATTTTTTGGATATTTGTTTATTTGGTTGCACTGAGTCTTAGTCTAGGCATGCGGGATCTTTGATCTTCCTTGCGTCACGTGAGAGCTTTAGCTGCAGCTTAGAAAGAACACTTAGCCGCTGCATGAGGGATTTAGTTCCCCAACCAGGGATTGAACCTGGGCCTCCTGCATCGGAAACACAGAATGTTAGCCACTGGGCCACCAGGAAGTCCCAATAAAATTGGTTATGATAGAAGCTAAAGTTAGAAGAATACTCCTCATCTCCATCACCAAATTGCTTAGTCTTAAACTAAAGCATAGTTGTTCAAATTAAGCTATTTTGAGATAATGACTTTTCTTTTCTTTTCTTTTTTTGAAGTGGCCAAACTTTGGGTTAGGTGTTGTTTGGGTCAACAGGTGGTGAGGTTCTAGCACGCACTGAAGCCCTCCACGGCCGCCCAAGCAGTGGCTGCTCTCCTTGTCTGCACAAAAGCCTTAGATCTGGTTATTTAGGGAGCCGAGTATTTTTGTTGATGAGCAAAATGAAATCCTCTGAAAGCAAAATCAATCCCTTGCAGAGACCCCAGAGTATTGATCCTGGTGCCCATTGACAGGCTTGGGCTGTTTAGCTATTTGGAATGACCGCACAAAATGAGCAAGTTGTTACAGTTTTAGAGTTTTGGTATCTATTGGCAACCCCTGCACTCATATGATTAATCACACATTCAAAATGTGCGCTGTGGAAATTGACTGCAACGCAGCAGAAACAAAGTTTTCAGTTATCCTCGTATAATAAATTGAAGCTATATCCCTAAGCAGAATTGTCTTCAGGATTCCAATTTGCCTTGTTAAAAGTGTTGTTTATACAGTAGTTAGCAAAACGCAAGTAATTACATACAGAATTCATTCTAAGCAATTCTTTATTTTCCCCTATCCTTTATTGGTTTTCCATCTTCATTACCCAATATTTTTCAGTCGATCTCAGCAGAAACTGGACGGGTGAGATGTGGCCAGGCCATGAGGCTTGGTGACTTTCTTGATTCAGAGAGAGCATCTGGTCAAGGGGACAAGGCCGGTGAGACTCACACGGCGGCTGGAGGCCTTCTGCCAGCTACAGGGCTGCGCTGACAAGGAGGAGGCAGAAGCAGCGTGTGTGTGGTATTGCATTTCATAAAACAACATTTACCTCTGGAGAAGGTTTCTATGGATTTATTTATTTATTTTTGAGCAGGAGCACAGTTTTGTATACACGGAGTGGTGTGGCTGGCCACATCTGTTTCGATTGCTGTAACCGGCGGGACTTTATTTCATAAATATCATCTGAGTCGGGAATACAGCTTTTGGAATGCAAATTATGTTTAAGTGAGTAAACATTTTGGTGGCTGGGGGCCCGGAGCATAGGAAGAGAGAGGGGCAGAGGGGGAGAGTTGCGGCTCATGAACTGGGTCCAGGTGGAAGGCGGACCGGGGTTGGAAGGTTCCAGCTGGGGAGGGAAGGGAACAGGAGCAGCCCTGAGGGGAAGCCCTCCCAGAAAACCCCCAGCTTCCCAGAGGCTCCTGCTTGCTCTCCCCAGAACAGAGACCTCATCCATATCTATCAGGAGAGACCTAATTATAGAGCTCGGAGATTTTAATGGCACAGGGAAATTTAAATGCAGTGGAAAATATGAATATTCCTAAGCCAGCAGTCAAAATACGAAATGATTGGCTTCAGAATCAATGAATTATAATTTCAGAGCGTGTCCTCAAAGGTGGAGCCTGTGGTTCCCAGGAAGAGTTCTGTGCACGCGGGTGTGTTTTAATGAAGTTCACTTCTGGCTTTTGCTCCAGCAGGGTCCTGTTTCCCTCGGTGCCACCGCCTCTGCCAGCACCCAGCTGCTCCAGGCAGATAGCCGGGAACAACAGAGACCACCATGGGGTCCTGGTGGGTGTGTGGGCAGCCAGCACCTGGCAGGTACCCTGGCTCCTGGCTCCTCTTCTGCAGAGCCTGTGCAGCAAATGCTGGGATGCTGGGGGAGGACGTTATTTGCCTGCATCCTCCCCTCAAAAAGCTGTATCCTTCACCTGCAACTGATTCCCACATCTTCAGTGCTTCTAACTGGAGCTTTTCCCCAGGCATGGCCAGGGGGTCCTTCGGGGACTTGTTCTCCCCAGCCCCAGGCACCCTGTCCACCAAGTTTCTTTTGCTCCCGAGAGCATCCCTATATCTTTACCTGTGGAGGAGGGAAGGATGTGGCCCAGCTGCTGTCCATGCAGCCCCTCAAACTGGAGAGTCATCCCA
Organism: Nanger dama; assembly: GCA_917880005.1. NCBI lineage: Eukaryota > Metazoa > Chordata > Mammalia > Artiodactyla > Bovidae > Nanger > Nanger dama. The sequence goes on from CAKJTW010000012.1 coordinate 41,654,762, forward strand.
TAAATCCTGTTTTATTTTATGGACAAATAAATGCTGAGGTAAAATATTCCAGGACCGTAGCTTGAATACTTGCCACAGCAGCGGTGCGGTAATGACCAGGGCGACATTAATTTACTGCATTGTGCCGTGGGAAGAAGGAAGAAGGAGGGCGAGGGGGCATTAAAAGAGAAAAATGACTTGCCTCTGAATTTATTGGGATTGGCCTCCCTCATTTTCAGCCATCATTAGTTGATTAGGCCCTGATGACAGTGTAGACAATTGAGCTGGAAGAGTTGGCGACGAGACGCCCTAAAGGTACGCTGTTAATTGAGATGATGTTCGTCCTGTAGTAACTGAACAGAGCTGCAGATGGTGAGACTGGCAGTTAGTGTGATGGCACAGAGCCGTGGATGCTCCGTGTCCGGGGAGTCTAGGCCGGGGGCGGGAGGGCCTAAATCCATCCCAGCCCTTGGAACCACGCCTCTAGCAGCCCGGTCACTTCCTCTCTTTTGTAAACTCTGCAGATGGACCTGTCAAGAGGAGGAAAAGTGAGCTTGCCTTTCATCCCAGGAGCAGCTACAACCACTGAAGGTCCCTCCTATCCCTGGGCTTTGAAGACTGAGGCTCCTCCCGCCACCTCTTTCTCCCTGCCCGCCCCCCCACTGCCAGGCATAGATGAAGTCTGGCAAGTGTAATCCCAGAAGGTTCCTGAACCTGAGCTGAGAGCAGGACCTGCTAGCTTCCCAGGCAGCCAGATACCATCGGTGCTATAGTTTTCTTACTGGAATAGAGAGTGGTTCCATCAGCATATCTGTTCACACAGAGGGTCCATTCTGGGCAGTGAAAGCCTTGAAACCCCGTGGTGGAGGCTGAATTGTTCACAAGCTCCACTGGCAGTGGCCTTAGCCACGTCTAGCCAGCAGGAAGGATGGCTCCAGCTACATGACCTCTGTGGAATGTTTTTAGAGACCCACACTCACTGTCCCCAGGGCTGGAGAATTGCCTGCCTAAGGAAAGTGGATGAAGCCTAATGTTTTTTTGAGTGATTTGGTAAGGGTAGCATCCATTCAAAGGCACTTGACATCCATTACCACATTTAACCTGCAGGCATGTCAAATCACTTCAGTCATGTCCAACTCTCAGTGATGCTATGGACTATAACCTGCCAGGCTCCTCTATGGACTATAACCTGCCAGGCTCCCCTGTCCATGGGATTCTTCAGGCAAGAACACTGGAGTGGGTTGCCATGCCCCTCCTCCAGGGGATCTTCCTGACCCAGAGATCGATCCCTCATCTCTTATGTCTCCTGCATTGGCAGGAGGGTTCTTTACCACTAGCACTCACCTGGGAAGCCCCAGCTCCATTTAGGGTAAAGGGCAATGAAGCTAAAAAAAAAAAAAAGAAATGCCTCATGCCCTGTAGTATGTAGGAGACAGTGGAGGTAGGAGGTTCTGGATCAGATTGCCTGGCCTGGCATCCAGCCGCGCCTCTCGCTGCCCCAGGATTGCGGGTGGTACTTTGCCGCTCTTAGCCTTGGTTCACCACCAAAGACAGACAACAACACAGGCTGTGAGCTCGGTATTTGTTAGTAGTTCTTACTGCTGTAGTGGTCCTGGTTGTTAAGAGCTGTCAGCTCTTCATCCTCAAGTTCAGGTCCCAAAGAGCAGGAGGGGGACATAAGGCCGCTGCAGCTCTCTGTCACATGAAGAGGAAGTACTTTCTCACTCACCCCCACTCTCCATGCCTGTCATGTCCAGACAACTAGACAGATGCTCAGGACTGCAATGTGACAAATCCACTCGCAAGATACAGCTTGCCAAGTGGCAGTGGCCTTTTATTCCCTGACATCTTTCCAGGCCCTTGAAGGGATTAGAACTGGATTAGTCTGAGATGAGCCTGGCTCTGCCCTTATCACCTGTTTATAGGATAATGACATTATCTAGTTTGGCCCATAAGGGCCTCCTTCCATCGGAGCTTTGTTCTCTTTGATCTTGAGTGTTGCAGGCAGCGTATCTTTAAATCTAAACAAACCCACTGAAGCCTCAAGATAAGTGGTCAAAACATCCAGTGGGAAGAAAACAGATCCCTCCTTCCCGGGCTGCTCAAGGCCAACAGTAATTTTAAAACTGTGCAGATTTACTTTGAACCTCAAGCTTACCTTCCTATTTTCAACACTGGCCTCCCATTTCCCCTTTCACACATGCACAGCGCTTTAAAGTTTGCAGAGCTATTTTACCTTTGCTTGTTAACTCAGTTGATTGGCAGGGTGGGTTCTATGCCTATGGTGCAGAAGAGGACAAAAAACCCAGATCTGGGAAAGCCCAGGTGCTTGCCAGCGCTCAGGCCATTTTTAAGACCAGTACTGAGACTAAACCCAGTTCATCTGGAAAAATCCAGCACTTATTTAATCCAGTGTCTGTAGCCATCTAAGACCTGCCTCTCTGCCCAAACAGCTTTCCTGAAGGCTGATCTCTGCATAGAAACATCTGTTTCGACAGAGGTTCCAGGAGGTCCTTGGCCAAAGTTCCCTTCCAAAGCTCTCCTAACATCCGTTCTACAGTACTTTATTTTAAATCATCTTTATTGAAGTATAATTCAATGCAGTGAGACCTGTTTTAAGTGTGCTGACCATTTGTTGCATTTGGGAAAATGCATAGAGTTGTGTAACCAATCCCACGACCAGAATTTAGATTTCTATCACTCCCCAAAGGACTTCACATCCCTGCATTCAAACTGTATCCCGTCTGCAGCCTCTGACAACCCCTGTCTTTCTACCACTATAGTTATGCCTTTTCTAGGGTCTTATGTAAAAGGGATCACCTGGCGATTTGATTTTATATCTGGCTTCTTTGACTTAGTTTTGAGATTGTCATTTTGTTTTGTGATTGATTTGTTTATTTCTTCTGTTGCAGAGTGATATTCCACTGTGCGGTTATATCACAGTTCTTCAAATTCCCAGTTGTAGACATCAGAGTCATTGCTAGTTTGAGGCCATTATGAATAAAGCAGCTATCAATATGGAGTGGATATCCTATCCCTTCTCCAGGGGATCTTCCCGACCCAGGAATTGAACCTGGGTCTCCTGAATTGCAGGCGGATTCTTTACCAGCTGAGCTATCAGGGAAGCCCATATATATTTAGGTCCAAGTCTTTGTGTTGTCTTTTCATTTAACTTGTGTCAATATCTAGCAGTGGGATTATTGGGTCAAAAGACAAATGTATATAAACTGCATAAGAAACTGCCTGTTTTCCAGAATGACTATATTCCCACCAGAAATGAAGAAGACATTCCAGTTGCTCCACATCCTCACCAACATTTGGTACCACTGGTCTTTCTATGTTTACCTTTCTTGTGTGTGGATAGTAGGGTTAGGGTTAGGGTTAGGATTAGGGTTAGGTCCTTGTGGTTGCATCTGCAGCTCTCTAAGACTAATGATGTTGCTAATGTATTAAATTTTGGAAACCTTTAGAACTTCTTTGGTGAAGCATCTGTTAGAATCTTTTACCCTATCTTCTAGTATTTGACTGGTAGTGGTGTCTTTACATATTCTGGAAACAAGTCCATTTCCACACATACTTAGCAAATATTTTCTCCCCGTTTGTGGCTTGTCTTTTCATTTTCTTAACTGTGTCTTGCAGGGAGTAAAAGTTTTTAAATTTTCAGTTGGGCTTACCCGTTTTTTTCTTTTATGATTTGTGCTTTTTTGTGTTTTATTTAATCAATTTTTATCCCAAGGTTACAGAGCTTTTCTTCTCTCATTTCTTCCAGAAGTGTTCATTTTTAGGTAGAATGTGAAGTATGAGATGAGGTTTATATTTTCCATGTTATTTGTATATTCATATTTCAATATAGCTATTTCAGCAGGATTTATTGAAAAGATTCTTTTCTGCATTGATCAACCCTGGTACCTTTGTGAAGACTCAGTTGACTATATGTATATGGTTCCATTCTGAATTTTCTATTCTATTCCATTGATTTTTATACTAAAACGCTACTGTTTTGATAACTGTGGCATTATATTATTCTTAAGATGTAATAATCTAAGCTTTCCATCTTTTTCAGAGCTATTTTTATTCTATAGTGATTTTGCATTTCCGTATACATTTTAGACTCAGCTTCTTAATTTTTAAACTAAATTAAACTTACAGAAATTGACTGGAATTCTATTGAATCTATAGGTCAATTTGAGAAGGAATGGAATATTAACTATATTGAGCTTTTCAGTCTTAAGCATGATGTATCCCTTGATTTATCTATGTCCTCTCTACATTATCTAAGCAGTATTTGTAGTTTTAAGTATATGTCTTTCACATTGCTCACTTTATCTCTAATGAATACTCAATACTATTATAAATGATATTTTTAAAGTTTTATGAATATTTGTTTTACATTTTCATGTATGAACTGTATTTCCTGTTCATTGCTAATCTCATTTATTAAGTGTATCCTATGTCTATATTGGATTTTCTTCATAGATTATCAAATTACCTATATGCCTTTTATTTATGTTTTGTAATTTATTGTACTGGATGGGGGATCTCTAGAAAAATTTGAATAAAATGGTAAAAGGAGACATCCTTGTCTTCTTCCCAGTCTTGAGGAGAGTGTTTGATCTTTTATCATTAAATTTAATGGTAGCTGTAGATTTTTCACTGATGGCCTTAATCTAATTGAGGAAGTCAGGCTTGGGTGCTGAATTGGGTCAAATATATATATATATATATTTTTAGCATTTGTTGAGATGATTGCAATCAACTCTGCTCTGACACAATGCTTGCATCTCTAAAAACACCATGCTGTTCAAAATCTTGCAAAGAAAACTACAGTGCCTATGAGAAAACTGAGGGGTGTCACACCCCAAACTTTATCAGAGATATATACAGAAAGATGAGACCTTAATGAAAATAGTCACACCATTTTACTTGTGGTACATAGTTGAAACATACATAAATACTACAATAAATATAGCAGTTTACCTTGAAAAAGATCTAAAGTTTGGTTGTGGACGTGCGTCTCATATAAGTTCATGGGAAAGGACCAAAGGTGGGTGGCCTGCCCTTGTTCTGGGGAGGACGGGTGGCTCCTAACACAGGAGGTAAACTACAGCGGTTGGCAGATGCTTGAGGTGTGTGCCGGGGGGCTTTTTGTCTATCCCTACATGGCTTACCTCAGTTGGATGTAGCTTCCTCCATTCACTTAGTGTTACTCATGAACAAAATTAATACGTAAACAAACAAAATGCACATTATGCTCAAACTGATGTATCAGTTGTGTTGAAACAAACTGAAATTTCAAGACGAATGTTATAGCAGATCTGGATGTATATGACTTTTTATTTTTTTGAAGTTTGTTAAAAAGGTGAATGGCATTCATTACATTTTGAATTTTAAACTAGTCTATCATTCCTTGGACAAATCCTATTTAATCCTGATGCATTATTATCTTTGTATTTGGCTAGATTTAATTTGCTAAAATTCTTTTAAGGATTTCTGCATGCATATTTATGAAGTATATTAATGTATGGTTCTTTTTAACGGTAATGCTTTTGTCTGACTTTGATACCAGATTCATAGTGACCACATAAAGTAAGCTGGAACATTGTTCCTCCTCTATTTTCTGTTTGTGTTTGTGTGTGTATGCAGAACTGACACACACACCAATTTTCATTCCACCACAAATGCACGGTAGAATTCACCATTGAAGTCACCTTTGGGCCTGAGGTTTTCTTTGTCAGAAGTGTTTAAATTATAAATTCAAGTATCTTAATGGATATATGGCTCTTCAGCTTATCTATTTCTTCTCCAATGTGCTTCGATAGTTTGTAACTTTCAAAGAATTTGTCAATTTCACACATGTTGAATTTACTGACACAAAATTATTCATAATATCTCCTTATACTTCCTTTAATGCCTGTAGGATATGTAGTAATGTCTCTTCTTTAACTCCTGATATTGGAAATTTATGTGCATCTTTTTCTTTGATTCACTGATCAGTCTAAGAGCTTTATAAATTTCAGTGATTTTTTAAATAAAACAGTTTTAGTCTTCATAAAGTTCCTCAAGTGTTTTCCCTATTTCTAGTCTGTTACTGTCTAATCTTTATTATTTCCTTTATTTTTGCTTACTTTTGGTCTCAATTGCTGTTCTTTTTCTAATTTATTTGAATAAAGGTTGAATTATTAATTTCTTCTTTTAAATACATAACCTACCTATTTTGGTACATTTTCATTCAAATCATTAGTTCATAATATTTTCAAGTCATAGTATTTTCTTATTGATCTTCTGTATCATCTTTTACCCATGGGTTATTTAGAAACGTGTTGTTTAATTTTCAAATGCTTTTGGATTTTCCAGATATCTTTGTGTTACTGATTTCTAGTTTAGTTCTACTGTAATCAGAAAACATATTCCTTTCTACTTTCTTTTACATTTACTGAAAATTGTTTTATGACCCAGTATATGGGCTATCTTGGGGGACTATCTCAAAAGCACTTGAAAAAATGTGCTTTCTACTGTTGTTAGATACTCTAAGTGTCTCTAAATATCACTTAGTTTTGATTGATTGATGGCGGGAAATGTTTAACTGGATCCCTGGAGGAAAAAGGCCTTTGTTTGCAGCACTTGATGACTTTTGTGGAAATATCCTCCCATTCCCCAATGGCTCAGTGGTAAGCAGGAGATGTGGGTTTGATCCCTGGATTGGGAAGATCCTCTTGAAGAAGGAAATGGCAAGCCACTTGAGTATTCTTGCCTGGGAAATTTCATGAACAGAGGAGCCTGGTGGGCTAGAGTCTATGGGGTTGCAAAAGACTCAGACATGACTTCAGGACTCAACAACAACAACTGCAGCTCTTGATGACTTCTGTAGAAATATCCTCCCATTGTGTCCAAACTTAAGCTACCGATGTGATGTCTTTGAACATGGAAATGGGAGGAAATGCACACAGATCACTTTCACTAATCAGGGCAAGTTGGCTAAAATACCTTGATAACTGTTCAAATCTTCTATATTTTACTGATTTTGCTTTTGGTCTGACTGTTCTTTCAATTATTAGTAGATGGGTGTTGAAATCTCTAAAAATAATTGTCAGTTTTTTCATTCCTCTTTAGTGTTCTCTCAGGTTTTGTCTTAATGTATTCTAAAATTTTATTAAGTACACACACATTATAAAATGTACCTCTTTAGCTCTGGTGATACTTCTTATTTTGAAATCTAGTTTGTCTGATATGAAAGGGAACTACCCTAGCTCATCTTTTGATTAGTGGTTAGGTATATCATTTTTCATCCTTTAACCTAAAAATGCATTTATTTTGAAATAATTTTAGATTTGCAAAAGAGTTGGAAAGATAATACTAAAGTTCCTTGTATACCCTTCCATATCTATGGTACATTTTTTTTCAAAATTAAGAAATGAACATTGATATATTATTCTTAACTAAAATATAGATTGGCGGGGGGGGTTACAAGATCGCTGCAGATGGTGATTGCAGCCATGAAATCAAAAGACACTTACTCCTTGGAAGGAAAGTTATGACCAACCTAGATGGCATATTCAAAAGCAGAGACATTACTTTGCCAACAAAGGTCCGTCTAGTCAAGGCTATGGTTTTTCCTGTGATCATGTATGGATGTGAGAGTTGAACTGTGAAGAAGGCTGAGTGCCCAAGAATTGATACTCTTGACCTGTGGTGTTGGAGAAGGCTCCTGAGAGTCCCTTGGACTGCAAGGAGATCCAACCAGTCCATTCTGAAGGAGATAAGTCCTGGGTGTTCTTTGGAAGGAATGATGCTAAAGCTGAAACTCCAGTACTTTGGCCACCTCATGCGAAGAATTGACTCATTGGAAAAGACTCTGATGCTGGGAGGGACTGGAGGCAGGAGGAGAAGGGGACGACCGAGGATGAGATGGCTGGATGGCATCACCGACTCGAAGGATGTGGGTTTGGGTGAACTCAAACTCACCCACGGGAGTTGGTGATGGACAGGGAGGCCTGGCGTACTGCAGTTCATGGGGTCGCAAAGAGTCGGACACAACTGAGTGACTGAACTGAGACTTATTTTTGAATTTTCCCATATTTTTTATTAATCTACTTTTCTCTTCCAGGGCCCAATCCAAGAGTGCACATTTGCCTCCTTCATTTCTCTTGTTCTGTGATATTCTCTGTCCTTTTTTGTTTATACTTTTGAGGAATACTGATCAAGTATTTTATAGACTGCACCTCGGTTTGGATTTGTCTGATACATTCTCATGATTATACAAGGGTTATAGAAGATGGATTGCTTTTCTCATCACGTCATGCTGAGGGTAAATGATATTAAGTTGGCACAAACATAATTGAAATTTTGGATTGTGAATTTTAAATCATTATAACTAGACTCAGTTCAGTTCAGTTCAGTCGCTCAGTCATGTCCGACTCTTTGCGACCCTATGAATCACAGCACGCCAGGCCTCCCTGTTCATCACCATCTCTCGGAGTTCACTCAGACTCACGTCCATCGAGTCCGTGATGCCATCCAGCCATCTCATCCTCTGTTGTCCCCTTCTCCTCCTACCCCAATCCCTCCCAGCATCAGAGTCTTTTCCAATGAGTCAACTCTTTGCATGAGGTGGCCAAAGTACTGGAGTTTCAGTTTTAGCATCATTCTTTCCAAAGAAATCCCAGGGTTGATCTCCTTCAGAATGGACTGGTTGGATCTCCTTGCAGTCCAAGGGACTCTCAAGAGTCTTCTCCAACACCACAGTTCAAAAGCATCAATTCTTAGGCACTCAGCCTTCTTCACAGTCCAACTCTCACATCCATACATGACCACTGGAAAAACCGTAGCCTTGACTAGACGGACCTTAGTCGGCAAAGTAATGTCTCTGCTTTTGAATATGCTATCTAGTTTGGTCATAACTTTTCTTCCAAGGAGTAAGCGTCTTCTAAGTTCATGGCTGCAGTCATCATCTGCAGTGATTTTGGAGCCCAAATAATAAAGTCTGACACTATTTCCACTGTTTCCCCATCTATTTCCCATGAAGTGATGGGACCGGATGTCATGATCTTCATTTTCTGAATGTTGAGCTTTAAGCCAACTTTTTCACTCTCCTCTTTCACTTTCATCAAGAGGCTTTTTAGCTCCTCTTCACTTTCTGCCATAAGGGTGGTGTCATCTGCATATCTGAGGTGATTGATATTTCTCCTGGCAATCTTGATTCCAGCTTGTGTTTCTTCCAGTCCAGCGTTTCTCATGATGTACTCTGCATATAAGTTAAATAAACAGGGTGACAATATACAGCCTTGACATACTCCTTTTCCTATTTGGAACCAGTCTGTTGTTCCATGTCCAGTTCTAACTATTGCTTCCTGACCTGCATACAGATTTCTCAAGAGGCAGGTTAGGTGGTCTGGTATTCTCATCTCTTTCAGAATTTTCCACAGATTATTGTGATCCACACAGTCAAAGGCCTTCGCATAGTCAATAAAGCAGAAATAGATGTTTTTCTGGAACTCTCATGTTTTTTCCATGATCCAGCGGATGTTGGCAATTTGATCTCTGGTTCCTCTGCCTTTTCTAAAACCAGCTTGAACATCAGGGAGTTCACGGTTCACGTGTTGCTGAAGCCTGGCTTGGAGAATTTTGAGCATTACTTTACTAGCATGTAAGAAGAGTGCAATTGTGCGGTAGTTTGAGCATTCTTTGGCATTGCCTTTCTTTGGGATAGGAATGAAAATTGACCTTTTCCAGTCCTGTGGCCACTGCTGAGTTTTCCAAATTTGCTGGCATATTGAGTGCAGCACTTTCACAGCATCATCTAGACTCAAACACCTTATTAATCCAAACATCCTTATTAATCCAAATAGGAGCTATCATAATCAACACATTTTTGTCAATGAGAAATAAGTTTGTTTATTTCTGTAGTGTAAAAATCCATGCTTTGGGAGTTGACAAACTCTTGGAAAGCATTTTGTGCCTCGCGCTGGTTGTGGAAGCGTTTTCCATGCAAAAAGTTGTTGAGATGCTTGAAGAAGTGGTAGTTGGTTAGCGCGAGGTCCGGTGAATCATGACTGATGAGGCAAAACTTCATAGCCCAACTCATTCAACCCTTGAAGCATTGGTTGTGCGACCGTGCAATCAGGCATTGTCCTCAAGAAAAACTGGGCCATTTCTGTTGACCAGTGCTGGCTGCAGGCATTGCAGTTTTCAGTGGATCTCATTGATTTTCTGATCATAATTTTCAGAGGTAATGGTTTCACCAGTATTCAGAAAGCTGTGTGGATTAAAGGGGCAGCAGAGCACCAAACAGTGACCGTGACCCTGTCCTGTGCAGGTTTGGCTTTGGGAGGTGCTTTGGAGTTTCTTCTCTGTCCAGCCACTGAGCTGGTCATTGCTGGTAATCGTATAAAATCCACTTTTCGTTGCACATCACAATCAGATCGAGAAATGGTTCATTGTTGTGTAGAATAAGAGAAAATGACACTTCAAAATGATGATTTCTTTGATTTGCAGTCACCTCATGAAGCACCCACTTATCTAGCTTTTTCACCTTTCCAGTTTGCTTCAAATGCTGAGCAACTATAGAATGGTCAACACTGAGTTCTTCAGCAACTTCTCATGTAGTTGTAATTTCAGCTTTAATGATCCTCTCAACTGGTTGTTATCAACTTCTGATGGTCAGCCCTTGCACTCCCTCCTTTTGCAAAGGCGCTCATCTCCCTTGCAAAAGGTCTTGAACCTCCACTGGTACACTTGTTAGCAGTTCCTGGGCCAAGTGTATTGTTGATGTTGTGAGCTATCTCCACTGTTTAACGAGCCATTTTTAACTCAAAAAAAGAAAATTTGATTTTTGTCTAACATCATTTCCCTAGTCTAAAATAAATATAAAATAAATAGCAAATAATAAGTCATTATCAAAAAATAAAGCAAGAATATGCATTAAAATGAAGTATAACATAACCACATTTATTTAAGAATGCATTCCAATATCAAATGACAAAGTTCAACATGCAAAACTGCAATTACTTTTGCGACAACCTAATATCACGTGATTCCTGGTAAAGTTGACTTGGATCACTTGGTTAAGATGACGTCTACCAGATTTCACCACTGTATTCTCTCTTTTCCATAGTTTATTCATTGGAAGTCAGTCACTCAATCCTTCCTTTCCAGAGGAGACATACAAAATCTGAAGCTTAATGTGTGTTTACGTGCACATATAAGTACATATTAGGCTTCTTGAGTGGCTCAATGGTAAAGAATCTGCTTGCCAATGCCAGAGACACAGGAGACACAGGTTTGATCCCTGGGTCAGGAAGATCCCCAGGAGGAGGAAATGTTAACCCACTCCAGTGTTCTTACCTGAAGAATCCCATGGACAGAGGAGACTGGCAGGCTACAGCCCAGAGGTCACAGAGTTGGACATGACTAAGCATGTCTATGTATATATATTAATATACAATTATTGGGCTTCCTCTAGTGACTCAGATAGTAAAGAGTCTGCCTGCAATGCAGGAACACCAGTTCAACCCCTGAGTCAGCAAGATCCTCTGGAGAAAGGAATGGCTGTCCACTCCAGTATCCTTTCCTGGAGAATTCCATGGACATAGGAGCCTGGTAGGCTACAGTCCATAGAGTCACAAGGAGTTGGACATGACTAAATGTCTAGAAAGAGAGATATATAAAATTTATATATATATATATATATAGCCACCATTTTCTGTATATATATAAATTATATATATATATGTATTGTTTGCATACAATTGTATACATATATATATATATGTGAAGAACTGACTCATTTGAAAAGACCCTGATGCTGGGAAAGATTGAGGGAAGGAAGCGAAGGGGACAACAGAGGATGAGACGGTTGGATGGCATCACTGATTTGATGGACATGGGTTTGGGTGGACTCTGGGAGTTGGTGATGGACAGGGAAGCCTGGCATGCTGTGGTTCGTGGGGTTGCAAAGAGTTGGACACGACTGAGTGACTGAACTGAACTGAACATATATATATTGTACATATATATATACAGTTCTATTATTTACTCACTATGAGACCTTAGATAGATCATTTTACCTGTCTGTGCCTCAGTAGCATTGTCTACCTATCATGGGACGCGTTCAGGTGTGATGTGAGGAAGACATGAAAGAAGGCATGCTGTGCAAGGCCCACCGTAACTGGCGCCAGTGGAGCTGGAGGGCATAGCCTCTCTTGGGGCCAAACACAAAAAGGCACTCAGAGCTGCAAGTAAACAGTTTCCTAGATCTGAGCACACACTGCTGTTTGGTCTTCATGATCTGACTCTCTGTGACACCAGGAGACACCAGCAGATGCCAAAATGAATCTTAGAGCCAAACAGAGGGAGCCCAGAAGCACAGCTGATTAATTTTTTTCCCCCAAGAAAGAAATTAAATTAAAATTCGATTCTACCTAACGTGAACTTCCTGAATTACTAGGACCAAGTTACTTGGAAACGTGCTTCTGCAAACCCCAGATGTTGAACTTAGGGGCTTCTGTCTGTAGACACCAAGAAGGATGCCTGCTGGAGAACAGAGGCTATGGGCTTACCTGACTTACCTACCACCTGGCACTGCTGGCTGCCCCTTTCCCAGAGCTGTTAGATTTCATCTGGAAGAATGGGCTGGTGCACTGTGAGAGAGTAAGTTCTAAGGTCAGACAGACGCGGTTGTGAATCATGGCTTTTTATTCACTAACCATGACCCTGGGGAAGTTACTTAGCTCCACTAACCCTCAGTTTCCTGATCTGAAAAATGGGTGCAAAAAGGAAACTTGTTTCGAGCAATTAAACAAGAATATATTTTAGCTGGGGAGAATAGTGGGATACCATTCTGAATTGTTACCTAATATATTCCCTTCTCTCCTCTTTGATTTTATCCTTCAGTTTATCTTTTTCTTGTCAGTCAGGTCCAGGGCAGAAATAAAGCAGTAGAGGGCAGGCAGAGGAGTCTTTTCTGACTTGGAGTCTTTTCTGACTTAGAGTCCTAGAAATCTAGGCCTGGGGGCAGGGGGCAACTCAAAATACCACTGGAGAGAGAACGGGGAACGAAGAGAGCAAGGTCTGCTGCCAGAGCAGCGAGGGGCTTGGGAAGGGGCACCAAAGCGTGGAGCCCCCAGGGACCCTGAGAAGTGGGCCTTGTTTCCAGCCACCCAGTGGTTTTTGGGGATCCAGCAACAGCAGGAACAGAGAGAAGGAGACTGAGCCCCGTGGCCTGGGCCAGGACTGGAGGAATCCTGGACAGGCCTTGGGCTGACTCAGGATGTCCAGGAGGGGCAGGACCACTAGAATGGTTCTGCACACCTGGAAATTCAGACTGCCAAGCCGGAAGAGCTTGTGGACAGAAAGGGCGTCAGCCCGAGTGGACAAACCTCCAGGGATCAGACTAGGGGTGCAGCGTATTAGCAGGGGATGCCAGTAGCAGATGGAGGGTGAGATGTGAATGTCTCTCTCTGCCTTCTTCCCTCTGCACCACCGTTTGTTGAATGTGTGGAAGTTAGATGAGCGTGAAAGTGAAAGTGAAGTCGCTCAGTCGTGTCCAACTCTTTGCGACCCCACGGACTGACTATAGCCTACCAGTTTCCTCCGTCCATGGGATTTTCCAGGCAAGAATACTGGAATGGGTTGCCATTTCCTTCTCCAGGGGATCTTCCTGACCCAGGGATCGAACACTGGTCTCCCCGCATTGTAGGCAGACGCTTTACCGTCTGAGCCACCAGGGAAGAGCATATAATTCCTCAGTGTGAGTTGACTGCAATATAGCACAATCATGGCCCATACCCGAGGCCCCAGGTTTGCACAGTGATTTAAACCAGCCAGAGCTCCTGCCTCATGGCTGCACTTAACTCCCCAACAGTTCACGGGCACCCTGGCCCCAGCTATCAAGGACAAGCTCCTGCAAATCAGTCCTCTTCTGGACTCAGGATCCCCCTAAGACCCACAGAAAGGAGTCATCATCTTTTAAAAACAGTGATGCTGGACTTCCCTGGTGAAGTAATGGATAAGAATTCGCCTGCCAATGCAGAGGACACGAGTCGGATCCCTGGTCCAGAAAGATTCCACAGGCCACAGAACAACTAAGCCTATGCCCCACAACTACTGAAGCCTGCGCTCCCTAGAACCCATGTTCCACAACAAGAGAAGCCACCACAAGACGTCACACTGCAAAGAAGCTTCTGCTCGACGCAGCTAGAGAAAGCCCAAGCAAAGCAACAGAGACCCAGGGCAACCGAAAAATAAATACATAAAGTTATGCTTAAAAATAAAACAGTGATACTCATGCCCCAAGCACATTTGGAGCCCCTGCTGTGTATCAGGACTTGTGGAAGTGGACAGGCAGAGAGAGACTCTACCCACAGGGCTAACAGGCCAGAGTCAGCAGATAAACATTACTGCTACTTTTAACAATCAGCTAAAGGCAGGAGTAACTATACCATCACTGGTTTCCAGTGAGTGAGCAGGACTGAATGAGGAACATAAAGGAAATTGTTTCCTCTGTGGGAACTTGGTGCCATCTGCTAGCTCAGGGCTTACTCAAGAGGTCTGCTTCTCCCCATGCCTCTTGTGATTGTTTAATAACCAATTAACCAATCAGTCAATAAGTCCATTCATAGCTGTTCACTGTGCATGGTCTGGGTCCCCAGGGGCCCTCTGGCCAAAGAGATCCCTTAGGGAGATGCAGACAGGAGGCTCGCTCCAAACACCATTAAGAGGTGCGAGCAAAACCAGCTGGCAAACACTAAAGGGCTGTGATCAGACACAGTCGTTTCTACCCTCATGATTGTTGTTGCTGATGTGGCTGTTGTTGTTAGCATCATTAGTAATCAAAGTCACTTCTGCTCTGGAGGAGGCTGCCTTCTGACTATAGAGCAGGAACCCCAGGCACGCAGGGATCAGGGATGAGGTGAGTCCCCCAGCGTGGGCACCTGATCGGGACTAGTGAGCACAGTGCAGGGCCGCAGGGCCTGCCTTCTAGGATTTCCGGGTGTCCTTACGACATTTGCCACATCCCGGGCCATCTCTTCCACTGATCACTAATATGTTGATTATATCCACTTACCTCTTTTACATAAGCGAGTTTTTGAAAGAAATTTTCTACAATTATCATAAATGGGGAACATATATCATTTGGCATAAATAGGAGATAATGAAAAAGTACAACGACATTAGTATTTTGGGCTTCCCTGGTGGCTCGGTGGTTAAGAATACACCTGCCAGTGCAGGAGACATGGGTTCGATCCCTGGGTCAGGAAGATCCCCTGGAGAAGGAAATGGAAACCCACTCCAGTATTCTTGTCTGGGAAATCCCACGGACAGAGGAGCCTGGTGGGCTACAGTCTGTGGGGTCACGAAGAGTCAGACATGACTGAAGCGACTAAACAGCAACAAAGCAGTAATTATATATCATGGTGAGGTCCACTTCCTTGCCCAGCTCCAGCCCAAGGCAGGCCTTAGGGGACAGGGAGTCCCAGGACTGAGTGAAGAACTTGGTGCCATCTGGTAATTCAGGTCTTAGCCTTACCCCCCTGGCCTGCCCTCCCTCCACCTGTGATCAGGTTGATCTAATGTCCCCATCTTGGCCACACCGCCTATCTGGCAGGCTTGGGGGCACCTCAACACATCTCCCAATGGGATTTGTTTCACTCCTTCATTGTTTACAATCCCTGGTCCCCTACCCCTGCTCCCTGGGATCACTTCCTAGGTAAACCACCTGCATACAAGCCCTGTTTCCAGGTTCTGACTTCAGGAAAGCCCAAGATAAAACATGGTATCTTTGTGGCACCTAACGTCACCTTGTGTGCCTGCAAAGGCGTGAATCCTGCCACTCTGGCTCCATTACCTGTTAGCTGTGAAATCTTGAACTGACCAACAAGCATTTCCAAGGATGTTTCTGTGCCTACTTTACAGGATTGGTAGGAGGATTAAATGATACAGTGGGACACAGTCACTAGTCGAAGGAAAAAACACTGGTAGCGATTGGTTTGGATACAAGGAGTCACCCAGGTGCTTGGAGACTGGCCTTTCTTTGTCCCAAAGGCAGTGATGGGGTATGCGGGGGTGAGAGTCTTTGAGCCCTGGGCAGGCGCCCACTTGGTGTGTTAAGGGTGCCAGTCAGCTGTCTGTGCTGCTGGAGATGTAGGACTGGCGTGTCTCAGTGTGGAAAATCCAGCCCCAGGACATCTTCATCCAGCTGACTTGTCTGATGAATGCACCGTGGGGACCCCTGCCTGGCTGCCCCTAAAACCACTAGAGATGATGGCTCCTAACTTTTCCCACACGGGGTTAAGCGCTCTGGCATGAGCACTCCCACGTCTTTCTCTGCTTCATCAGTATCACCCCATCCTGACCTCTTCTCCTACCTGCAGCCCCTTCGTGTGCCTCCAGCTCGTGGTCCAGCCTTCTGTCTTTAGACGCAGCTCCCATTCTCCACTCCTCCTAGCAAACTCTTCCTCTTCCTTCATGAGCCAACTTAAACCTCATGTCCACAAAGCTTCCCCTGATGCCCTGTGGGAGGTATATCTTCTGAGAGACCTTACCCCTGTGCATTGCACTGCAGGCCTGGGCAGGTGGCTATGTGTATGGATACCTCTCTAGTTCCCTGGCTTGCTACCCTTCTCTGTCCTGAGTGGGGAAGGGATTGGAGGAAACTGGAGTTTTCCTTCAGATGGATGAGGCTCATCTCTAGATGCACTGGAGTGGTCATTGTTCTCCAATTGTACCAAACTCATTCCTGCCCCAGGACCTTTGCACTTGCTAATTATCCTCCTGGGAATGCCCTCCATCAGGTCCTCATGCTTCTCTTGTCATCCAGTCTCAGCTCATAGTCCCATCTTTACAGAACTTCCCTGACCACCTACTCTAATAATGCTACTCTTCCTCCATCTGAAATTATTTTATGCATTATATTCTTAACACTCTGTCCCCTGTGCCCACTCCAGAATAAAAGCTTCATGAGAACAAGGACCTTGCCCATTCCAGACTCCCAGGCACTACAGCAGAGCTTGGCTCCTAGGAGATGCCTGTATGTAGCTACTGAATCAATTAATGAATCAATCAATGAGAAAATGAACCAGTGGGCTCACTCACCAACCAACAGCCTCAGGACAGAGTAGGGCAGGGGAGGACAGGGCAGCTTCCTCCAATAGATGCGGCACTAGAATCAAAGAGGGGCGACCTGGAGCCAGTGATACTGGTATGCACACCCTGGGCTACTTCCCTGATACTCCATTCCGACCCGCACCCACCAGAGTGAGCCCCACAGGAAGAGGTGTCTCCTCTCCTTCACTGCCATCACTCCCAGCAGAATGCTGCTGGCTTTCCTCTTGAGCCATAATTCAGCCCTTTGCTCCTCCAATCACTCACCATATCACAGAGCACAGGGCTTGGCACAATTTCATGGTCTAGATTTCTGCATGTACAAACCCTGAGAGGGCTAGAATTTTTCAGGAAGAAAACGGGTCAGTTTACTGCTTCCCTTTTTTTTTTCTATCTTCTTTCTCCAAGACCTGGGGCTAAGATGCTTCTGGAAAAACAATAAGGTATTATAGGTGGACCTTATGACAGAATCAACTTGGCAGGAAAATACTAAGTGACCTAAGATGACATTTTCAGATGGATTATTTTAAACAGTAATTTATTCAAGGATTGATAAAAACCCTAGTGTGTCTTTGACAGATTAAAAAAAAATACATGGTGAATAGATAACTATTTCTTCCTTATTCCAAACCCAAAGCTTCTAATTTGGAGGTTATTGGCCTTGGAATGGAAACTGACCCCTCTCTCCATGCTGAAATCCACCAAAGGTCCACTCCTTTTTCTGCTGCTCAGGGATACTGTTGTTCAGTTGCTAAGTTGTGTTCAAATCTTTGCAACTCCAGGGACTGTAGCCCAACATGTCCTCTGTCCATGGGATTTCTTAGGCAAGAATATTGGCTGCTGCTAAGTCACTTCAGTCGTGTCCGACTCTGTGTGAACCCATAGACGGCAGAATACTGGAGTGGGTGCCATTCCCTTCTCCAGAAGATCTTCTTAACCCAGGGATCGATCCCATGTCTTCTGCACTGGTGTGTTGGCAGGCAGATCCTTTACCACTGAGACACCAGGGTTTACCAGGATACTGTATAGTACTTTCTAAAGTTCTCCACAGTTTGCAACAAGCTCCTGTCCAAGTCAGGGGACTAGGTTGAGGGGAGCGTGTAATACAGGTACACGTGGTGGGCAGTTACATCACAGGCCACAGCAGGGCCTGGCTCCGGCATTCTGCTTGGGCCATGTTCTTTCCATTACTCTGACATTTAACAATATAGAATTCTCCCCCCACCCCCTGCCTTTTTTTTTTTTTTTTTACAACAGAATCCTATGCTTATGTAAAAAGTTAGCATGCTGTGTTTAGTCGCTCAGTCATGTCCAACTCTTTGTGCCCCCATGCACTGTAGCCCACCAGGCTCCTCTGTTCATGGAATTCTCCAAGCAAGGATACTGAAGTGGATAACCATTCCCTTCTCCAGGGGATCTTCCTAATCCAGGGATCAAACCTGGGTCTCCCACATTGCAGGTAGATTCTTTACCATCTGAGCCACCAGGGGAGCCAATACCAAGATAAAACCACAATTCAAAAAGATACATGTACTCTAATGTTCACTGAAGCATTATTTATAATAGCCAAAAAAGGGGATATGTGTGTATTTATGGCTTATTTACTTTGCTGTACAGCAGAAAATAACACATTGTAAAGCAACTATAGTAATTTTTTTTTCAAGTTAGGAGGTGGGGTCACACTGGACCTGTTATTCTCCCAAGGTAGCTGAGCAGTGCTCTTCCCCAGACCTGGGTTCCCAGGTCCCCTCTCCTTCAACTCTCACCTGGCCTGCTTAACCAAGAGTTGTCTGAGTCTGACTGTGGTTCACACCAACCACGCTTCCTCAACTTTCTTCCAGAAACACTCACTTCCCCTTCACAATCTGGCAATTTTGGGCCAAGGTCAACTTTCTTGCATCAGCACATCTATTCAAAGGCGTATATTTTCTCTTTTAAAAATCGTGCATTTTCCATCTTACTATATAGTATGTCTCTCTGTGTTTTAAGTAAACTTTTGCTTTTCTTCTTGAGATGTGGGCTCAATCAATCCCTCCAGGAAGATACACAGAGCTGTCCTGAGGCTCTGTGTGTCCTGAAAAATTTCCCAGGTGGGCTCTCTAGCTTGAGAAATGCAAGAATTACTCAATCTCATTGCTCTTCAGATATTTTGCTTCTTTTCCAAACCTTCCAAGTTATTAACTCAAGACCACTTTTCATAATCAGAAATTAAATGCTCTCCTTTGAAATACTGTTAACTTTGGTGTGTTGGTTTGGCCCTGGTGGGGCACAAGACCCTTTGAGCTTGCCCACAGCACTTTTGCAGGAAGGGGCCATGCCCCCTGGCTGGCCCATGACAGGAGCTCCAGGCACCCCCACACTCAGGTTGTACAGCACTGCCCTCGGAAACTTTCGCGGGTTATGGCTTATGAAGGGTTCCGGAGAGTTCAGGAGCAATCGATACGGTGCATTATAGGAGAGCGTGAGCTAACAAAGGTGCCAGTGGGTCACGTATCTTAAAACCGATTCTTGGGGACTTTAATTGTAGGGATGTTCGGGAGAAGAATATGACCTTACGGGGCATTTTCCAGAATAGAATAGTCCATATATTAAAAGGCAGCAAATGATTCATAACTGGTTGGCGGCTGGGCCTATGGGCCCATGTTTCCCATGTGGATTTTTTTCTCTGCATTGCAAACTCTTACATTAAATTGTGATAAATGAAGAGTGGGGGGCTACTCATACAAATCAATGACTCTAGTGTGTGTGTCATTAGCCTGAGAGATGCAGGCAGCGGTCAGTCCCATAAATCATGTGATGATCTGCTGTCTGCAACACGATGCGAGCAAGCAGGCGCATTAGGGAGGTTAAGGAATGAAATTAATCTGTGCATTTTCCTCTCCCCCTTCCGCCTTCCCCATCACCTGGTCATACGGAAAGAATTAAAATCACATGATCCGAACTAAACCAGCTCCAGAACAGTAAATTGGTTAAGTTTGACTTCACCTTTCAACTTCAAGTTAATTATGTATTAGGGGATTAATTTATTCACAGACACTGGGAAGGCAAATGGAGACCGAGGGGAGCCCACCAGGGCCTCTCCTCCAGGTGCCAAGGTTATTAATCGCTCTGGCTGTGCCAAGGGCCCTACCTGGGCAGACGATGGGGTGGGGCTGTAGGAGAGGCCTTGCCCGCATTTGTGTCTGTCCTTTTCTGGGGCTGCAACTGCAGAGTCCCCCAGCCCATTGGGGACACTGATGCTTGTCTGGGTTTCAGAGGAGGCCCCAGCTTTTGATACACAGGGCTGCCTGGGATGCCTGTTTGCTGGAGCACCCTAGATGCCTGGTTAGGGAGAAGCCTTTATACAAGGCATGGAGTAAGATCCTACCCAATGGAAATGTATGCTTCTCCGAGAGCCACTGGCCTTGGCACGAACACCTCCCATAGCAGAAGCCCCCCACCTGCAAAGCTGCCCATTTCACCCTGCAAAAGCCTGATGTGGACCATGCCAAGAGTTGTCCCCCATCTTACTGCATGCTCTTCAGACAGCTGAGGACAGCTGTTTTCCCCCAGAAGTCCTCCATGCCTCTCTGCCATGGCATCGTTTCCAGGTCCCTCAGCCTTGCAGTTTCCTTCTGCTGTGCAGTGTCAGCCAGGTTGGAGCAGCTGTGGACAGAGCAGCTGTAGGTGGAGTAGGGCTCCTGGAAATGAGGCCTGGGATGGAGAGCAGGGTGGCCAGCTCCTTTCTCAAGTGCAGCTGCCTGGTGACAGCCCTGGAGCAGGACAGGAGGTATGGCTTCTGTCGGCATGAGGGTCATGTCTGATCACACACACAGACAGCCTCTCCAAAGAGTCCTGCATTGAGCCACGTGAGAGGAATTCTTACGAACATTTTTATCTGTTTGGAGTTAAAAGATGAGGATGCTGAATGGATTTGACAATGACCTCTTGCTTATAAATACTCACCAAGCCTGGCGTGGAAGGTAGCAGTATGTTTTGTGTGTGCATAGTACTTTGCAGCTGCGTGAAAGCTTTCCCATGCTTGTGGGATGTTGTTTAATCTTCCCAACTGCCTAGGAGTCGGGGCTAGGGACACTCATTCAACTCCTAAGGAAACTGAAACTCAACTTGGCAAGTCTGAAGACTTGCCCGAGCTCCAGTGGCTGGGAAATGGCTCAGCTGCCAGACCAGCTGGTTGCTCAAGACAAGAAGGATGGGGCTGTCTAGGGGTTCTCTTGGGGCTTGTCATGCTCAAAGCCACAGATGAAAGGTTCATCTGAATTCAAGTCTCCTTCCCCAGCTCCAGAGGCCAAGTGCAACCCCCAGACCTATGCACTGTATTCCAAACACAATTAACAAAAATAAGTTGAGCAAATATCTGAAAATTAAGAAATTTCACATATAGAAGGGATTGCAATTTCCTCTTGAAACCTGGGAGGTGGTGGTGGTGGTAGTTTAGTTCTTATGTCATGTCCAAATCTTTTGTGACCCCATGGACTATAGCTCACCAGGTTCCTTGTCCATGAGATTTCCCAGGCAGGGAAACGGGAGCGAGTTGCCATTTCCTACTCCAGGGTATCTTCCCAACCCAGGAATCAAACTCTCATCTCCTTCATTGCAGGTGGATTCTTCACTGATGAGCCGATCTGGGAGAAATTTCTTGAGATCTGGTCAGAGGGTGCCATCCCATCATGGTGGTGTTGGACAGAGACAGGCAGTGGCTTTGGCTCAGAGGGGCAGGAGCTCTCCGAGGCCAGTAGGCTCCATGGAGACAGTGATCCAAGTGAGGTCTCATCCTGCTGCCCAGTGATCTGATGACCTTCCCCTGGCCTTCCCAGGTTGGCCACTGACCATGCTGGTCTCTTCCCAGGGCCCAGTCCTTCCAGGGATACACTCATCACTGTCACACACGCCCACCATCCTCTTCCCTGCCTAATCCCTCCCTGGCCTTCAAGCCCAGCTCAAGCTGGTTCACTAGCCCCTCAGTCAGCCTGTTTTGGCCTCCTCTTTCCTAAGCTCAGCAGGACTTCTCAGTTGGCACAGGGAACATGTCAGAGCCAGAGGGGCCCAGGGGGATATTTGAATGCACCCTTCCTATTGACATGAAACGCAGTTAAGGCCACCCAGGGCCCTGGCTTGGCCATGTCACCAATTCACACCTTCCCCTGATCCATGAGGCCTTTTGATTACACAGTTACCTGAGTTCACTCCTTGATTGCCCTTCATTTTTTATTCTTTTTGGGAAACATAAAAGGTACAGAGAATAGCCAAAGGCCTAATTTCACAAAATCCATATTCAACAAATATTAACATTTGCCATATTTGTTGCAGATACTAAAACATAACAACAATCTTGAGCCCAGTCCTTGGGGGAGGCCTGTGTGGTACATTTCAGGTCCCCATACCACCCCTGATCTCATTCCTTTCTCTCTTTCTCCTGAGGTAGTGTCTTTGCTTTACATCCTTCTGATTTATGTATATGTAAAGGCAATGGCAGCCCACTCCAGTACTCTTGCCTGGAAAACCCCATGGACGGAGGAGCCTGGTAGGCTGCAGTCCATGGGGTCGCTGAGAGTTGGATACGACTCAGTAACTTCACTTTCACTTTTCACTTCCGTGCATTGTAGAAGGAAATGGCAACCCACTCCAGTGTTCTTGCTTGGAGAATCCCAGGGACAGCGGAGCCTGGTGGGCTGCCGTCTCTGGGGTCGCACAGAGTTGGACACGACTGAAGCGACTTAGCACCAGCATATACACATGCTCACACACTCAACACAGAGCACACAATGTGCACACATATGCATGTACACACATTCTTAAATTTTATTTATTGTGTGGTTATGTGCAAATATCTAAGTCTACATAAATCTTCTTTGCTTTTTTTCCAACATCGTGGCATTTTTGAGTCCGAGCGCCAACACTTGGGAATCCACTTAGCCACTGCGTGAGGGGTTCCATGAGGGATGTACCATCTTGTCTTCCTGCTCCTCTTTGGATTCACATGTACATTGTTGCTGATTTCTCACCAAGGGTGAAGCCCTGGCAGCCATGTGTGTCTCTTCCGGGGCTCATTAATGAGGCCTATTCTAGAGTTTCATCTATTCTCTGACACGTCCTCAGTCTCTCTCCCTAGGGTGACTGAGGCCTTTGGGGCCTGCAAGACCAGTGTGAGAAGGTGCCCAGCTCAGCCCCCAGTCAGCACCTGGTATTTTTCTTGGAATGTGCTCATATTTCCTTCAGTTCCCCATTGAGGCTGGCACAGGCTGGGCATGCCGTGTGCCCCTAGCAGGTAAGGTCTGCATACACAAGCTGCAGGGAGCCCCCAGCCCTCGGCCTGCTCCTCCCAGGCCCATTAAACCTCTCACTTTGTATTTCCTAATTCCTTTAAGAAATCCCAAACCTGTCTCCTTAGATAGAAATAAAATAAATGTAATATCTATTGCTATCGCTTAAACACAAATTATAGCATTTTTTATTAAATACTCTGTTGTCAAATGCTTGACATTCTTCATAATAGATAAAAAAGCAACTAAAACTAGTTATTTTCTGTTACCTTAGAGGCTTGCAACAAAGTGTGTAGTGTATTTACTTGTTATGTTCTGCTTGTCGCATTTCATTATAAGTACGTGAATTATTTTTCCTGTTAAATTAAAATGCAATCTCCCCTCCCCGGCTACCCTTGGGCTTTTATCAAAGGTGAAGGTCTGGCGATGTGGGAGCTGGGGAAAGCCACCTGGAGATCGGGGTAGAGCTGGCGTTTGAAAAGGTCATTGCCGTCCCCTATGCTTGGAGCTGGGAGCCAGGAACACTCTCCCCAGCCCGGTGAGCCCTGGCTGCGGGCAGAGGCCGCTGGTGTCACCGCTCTAGCCTAATGCTCACCGAAACCCATTTCTGCACACTCTCTCTTCATAGCAGCCATGTAAGTCAGGCAGGCTGGGGCCGCTGTACCCATTTCACAGAGAAGAAAATGGTCCTGAGAGAAGGGGTTTTCAAGTTGAGGTCAAGTTCAGGCTGGAGCCCTGCCATCTCCCTCTCTCCCGCCACTGCTACTCTCTCATATGGACTGAGGACCGCTGTGCGCCTGGAACTTAGCTAACGGTTCCATAGGCAATGCATTGTTCAATCCCAAAGCTGTTCTTTGAAGTGGTAGTGTTATGATCCCTCTTGCAGCTTTTTATGACCCTGTGATTCACAGAGGACAGAGAACTCATCCATGGTCGTGCAGCCTGTTAAGTGCAAGGCCAGGGTTCCAGCCAGGTCTGTCTAACTTCAGTGTGGGGAGACAGCTATTAATAACTCTCAGGTCTCACATTTCCCCTTTAGAATTTGATGAAATCTATGGAGTGTGCATTTCTTATACAAATGACCTTTTATATACGATTTTATGGATTTCCCAGATTCTCTGCTGGCCATCTCTGTAGGGCCCACACAGGGCTCTGTGCATCAGGTCAGAAAGAGCTCTCCTGAGAGGTTGGGAGTGTTCCCGATTGTCATTCACCCAGCCCCGATTGAAATAAACAGAAATGAATGCTACCAGACATGCCCACTCTGTTCCTGCCCTCCTTCCTGAACTCTTCCTGAACTCCAGCCGACTGTCACCAGAATTTGAAATGGGCCCAAGTGGAGCTCGAGAGAATGGAGCACTGTCTCACAGTGCTGGGACAGGACCTGGTCTTCCCTGCATCTGAGAGGGCTGGGAGAGTGATGGATGGCTGTAACACCCACTTAGATACTCCCTCTCTGTCAGTGCCTCCCCACATGCCCACCTAGGGTGCACTTTTTGAGAAGAGGAGTTAAAGCCTTCAGGTCACCTGCAAGCCTCTGACAATGTCCCTCCAGGAACCCAGACAGGTGCCAAGCCTGGCTGAAATCCAAGGAAGGTCAGTTTATGCATCTCTAAACTGAGAAGATCCTTCCCCGGGTCCAAAGGTACAGCTCTCTGACTGTCATCACTAAGGACATCACGCGTGTCTATTTCTCCTCTCCCTGCATGTTTGCTTGTGGGTCCCTGGTTTGACCTGTTCTTGATGTTTAATCTTACAGAGAACATTCTCAGGATTCCTGCTATCTCGATGTGTCTTTCAGGCCACTCCATCATCTGAAAGCTTTGTGGCAACACAGCACCCTTCATCTGAGGCTGCTTCCCAGAGCTGTGCTGATAACACTCGGCTTGGCAGTGCAGGGAGAAAAGAAGCTGATAAGGCCAAGAGAACATCAGAAAGTTATGCCTCCTAAATGCAACCGCCAAATCAAAGTGCTGGAAAACATTTACAGGTACCCGTGGAGGGGAGATAAAAGAAAAAGTACCTGCGAAGTTTTTCAATGCAAAAGAGGAAGTCAGATGAGAAGAATGCAGGCTTCATGCATGGGAGACACTGGGCTCCCCAAATTGCCTCTAAGGCCATCATGATGGAAGCATCTTCTCATTGGCCGGTGGTCAGGAGTAGGTGTGAATGGAAAAGCTGAGGCCAAGGAAAGGGGCCAGGCTTTGGGGTAAGCAGACTATAAGCCTGACATCTGCCTTGCCCCTGTGGATACACTTTAGCTTAGGTTTCATTTTCCTCTTTCCTTTGGAGTCTTTCCTCACCACCATTCCTCAAATACCCTATAGCCTTTGTGGTGGTGGTTTACTCGCTAAGTCACGTCTGACTCTTTGCAACCCCATGGACTGTAGTCCATCAGACGCCTCTGCCCATGGGATTTCCCAGGCAAGAATACTGGAGCGGGTTGCCATTTCCTTCTCCAGGGGGTCTTCCCTACCCAAGGTTCAAACCTGCGTCTCCTGCATCGGCAGGCAGATTCCTTACCACTGAGCCACCTACAGTCTTTGAGTGCTAATTATAAATCCACCAGAAATGAAATGATCAGGGCTGGTCATGGCACAAGAGAGATGACGTAGTAAGGAAGGGAGAAGGATTGACAAAGGTAGGTGGAAGAACACGTGTAGAAGCAGAGATGGGGATGGAGGGTGGAAGGAAGGCAGCATCCAGGAAACAGAAGGTATCTTTCAAAGCCCCAGAGCACATGGGGAGAATTTTAGAACCGCAACAGACAGGCAGTGTGTCCTATGATGGAAAGCAGGATGGAGCCCTGAGCAAATTTCTGGATTATTCAAGGGCCAGATCACAAGCCCTGGAATCTCATATCACATCCTCTTCCTCATTCTTACCAATCCTCGAGCTAGATTTTCAGCCTGATAAGGCATTATGGTTGTTCTCAAAGCCAGCATCCCCACAGTATGTTTTGGTCAAGTGCCTGTGCCATCCTCCTAGGTGGCTCCTGACTTTTCCATTTCAAGCCCAGGTCTGTTTCCCCTGTATCAGCCCGCAGTTGGAGTTATCTTGAGGCCCACTTCAACTACAGCTGGTTGGCTGCTCCTTGCAGCATCCTGGGGAGCTCATGGTCAAGTTCATGGTCTCCTTCTCATACAATAGATCCTGTTCTGCTGGCCAGGTCTCCCGCACAGGAGATGAGACCCCTCGCCCTGGAGCTTCTTCTCCCTCTTCTCCCTGAGCTCAGTCCTCACCTGAGGTGTGACACTTTCTTGGAGAACATCTTGATGTAGATGAAGGATGCTCCATGAATCAATAAATCATAAGTCTGTTGGACAGCACTCAGGTAGGTAAATGCGTGTGTGTGTTCTTCACTCAGTGAGCCCTCCTAAAAAGATAATACACTCAGTATCTCACCCTGCTGACATATTTCAACTCAATTGATAATGGACCAGGATTGAGCACAGCTTAGAGAGTGAATTACCTTTTAGCTATCCCTTCAAGTTTAGGGTTGCAGTCACCAACAAAATCAATGTCGAAGGATTCTTGTTGTCTCAGGCAATACCTACAGTGACTCCTAATGAAATAAACCATTGAAGCCTTTTAATCAGAGCACCTGCCTGAAAGGAGGAAGCCATCCGGGAGGAGGTTGGGGCTCTAGGGACCTGTTTTCCCCTCACCGGTCAACGCATGAGTGATTCTTTAATTGTAGTAATGATGCGCTTACCCTGGACCCAGATGCTCGGGCAGCAGGAGGCAGCAATTCTCTGGGGTGCAGAGCTGGCGTGACCTCAGCTGGGGCTACACAGGTCCCCGAGCAGGGCTGTATCACCAGGGTCCATGGCTGCCCCTCCTGGGTAGGGGCCTGTTTTACTCCCAGGCTTGTGATAAATCTCAATGGAAAGAAAGCCCTGCCATAAAGGAGGCCCCACTCTGTATATCAGGATCCCAGAGTCAGTGTTGAGAAAATAAGAGTCATGGCTAATGGGCTCCTGCCCCCACCCCTGCTGCCATGGCCCCTGCCTGCATCCCTCTAAAAAGTCAGTTAGCATCACCTTAAATAAATTCAAATATTAGGAAGCTCAAGGAAATTCAGAAACAATCAATGTTGATCGAGAAGGTTTCTGAAAAGTCTTGCTTCTGTGGCCACTTGTCCAGTCCGGGGACATGTTTGTGGCTTGTCTCGCTGGCATCCATTCCTCCTTTTCCAGGGCATGTTCCCTGAGTTTCTTTGGAAATCTATCTTCTCTTACTCCTGTGTAAGAGGATAAGTGTATCTTCTTTTACTTCCTGACCCAGGGATCAAACCCAGGTCTCCTGCATTGCAGGCAGATTCTTTACAGACTGAGCCACCAGGAAAGCCCCCTCCATTGAGTTTAGTTCAGTTCAGTCACTCAGTCGTGTCCGACTCTTTGCGACCCCATGAATTGCAGCACACCAGGCCTCCCTGTCCATCACCAACTCTCGGAGTTCACTCAGACTCGCATCCACTGAGTCAATGACACCATCCAGCCATCTCATCCTCAGTCATCCCTTTCTCCTCCTGCCCCCAATCCCTCCCAGCATCAGAGTCTTTTCCAATGAGTCAGCTCTTCACATGAGGTGAAGTACCCAAACCTAAATTTTACTGAATCTTTAAGCAAGCCCCAGGAATGATTGGGCTTTCCTGGCACTAGTGGTAAAGAACCCACCTGCCAATGCAGGAGACATAAGAGATGCGGGTTCAGTCCCTGGGTCAGGAAGATGCCATGAAGGAGGGCATGGGAAACCACTCCACTCTTCTTGCCTGGAGAATCCTATAGGCAGAGGATCCTGGTGGGCTCGGTCCACAGGGTCACAAAGAGTCAGACACCACTGGAGCAACCTAGCATGCATGCATATGCCCCAGAAACGAGTGAGGGGCACAGATGTGAAAGAAATTGCTTTTCTTCAAAGGCAGTATAAAAGAGAGTCACCAGTGTAGCTGGTCATACTCAGAGATCCATGGTCTTCCGAAGTCCCATTTTTCCTTTTCATTCTTTTTAGACTTCTTTTAAAAATAATTTTAATTGGGGTATAGCTGATTAACAATGTTGTGATAGTTTCAGTTGAACAGCAATGGGACTCAGTCATACATATACATGTATCCATTCTCCCCCTAACCCTGTTCCCATTCAGGCTGGAATATAACATTGAGCAGCATTCCATTTTTCTCATGGATCATAATGGTGGAGACAAAGAGTTTCTACTATGGGTAGCTTTGCTGAAGCCCTGGCCCTAGAATGGCCAAGGATAAGTCCCCCAGCAGCCTGTAACCCCTGGCTCTTCCTGTGGGAGACTCTTCAGGTTCCTAGAGAACATCTTGTCTTCTGGATAGCCGGACCAACGGAGATGCCAAATGAGACAGCCAGACCAGACAGTAGGAGCCAGAGTCAAGCCAATAATGTCTGAATTCTCCCTTTCCTGGTTCTGTGTGGAGGTCACCTTGATGTCCAAGTATCCAGACCCTGAAACCCCCCACCCCAGGGCCTCTCTTCTGGGGCCAATGGCCAATGGGAAGATTTAGTGCAATGGAGGCACAGCCAGAAACCACATACCTCCTGCACGATTCCCGAGTAGAGATGCTGGTAGAGCACCCACCGCCCTTTGTCTACCATGGTGATGAATGGTTGTTGACATGACTAAACAAAGGTATTATTAGTAGATTACATCTGAGAGGCTGGACTCGTGCAGAAAGAGGCCAACAAGAGCCCTGGGCCTCACTCGACTCCCAATTACTCCACAAAGCCTAAACCACCAGGTCAGGGATAAAAGTGAATAAATGTTTCTAAATTCTTATCTTAAACACACTTAAGCTTAAAGCTATTTAACTGGGGCTTTAAAAGCATGTGAGCCTCGTGGAGCCCAGCTACCTGCCTCATTCTCTCGCTCTTATTTTTGCTTTTATCCTTTTAGTCTTGAAGAAGCCTAATTAGAAGCTTGAACAGGGCTCTCTCCCTGCCCTTAAATCAGTAATTGGCTTCAGTGCAGAGACTGTCAGGAAATTAACACATCACAACATGACAGCTGTTAATTTTTTCTCCTTATTTGTCATATGAATCACTGCTGATTTGCCGGAGTGCATAACAAATTAGTGGGCTGTAATCAGCGGTCTCTCTTCTGTGAGCTGCACCTTTCTCTTTTTTTTTCCCTTTCCCCCCGCCTCTCTCTTCTTCCCTCTCCCCCTAAAGTCCATTACTTCACTGCCTCAGCTGAGACGACGGTTCCTAGGTGTGTCATTGTCAATAAATCAGAATAAGCAGATGCTAAAAGCGCAAGAAGCTCTTTAAACTTTGATGAAGGCTTTTAGTTACATTTTTAAACTTACACTCATAACTGGAATCTTTTTTTATACATATATTGTCACTCCCTGGTAGTGATAGACTTTCAGGTTTCCAGTCATTTCCTCATCCAACGTGCCAGGGAAGGTGGAACTCCAAGTGGCATCACTGCAAGTTCTGGCTGATGGAGAAGAGGGGGCGGCAAGGTGTCAGGGATAGTGGGGGCTGAAGGTATCAGAGATCCCCACAGGGTCAGACCAGACCTCTCTGAGCCAAGGATTAGAGGGGGAGGGAGGCAAATTGGAGGAATGGGAGGTGGACTGATAGGGCAGGAGGAAGAGAGAGAGATTCTGGGACTTCTTCACCCCTTAGCCTTCTAACTTGACTCGTGGTCCACTATGCATCAGCCACTTGAGGAGGCATCTGAGTCTTTATTAAATGTCTTTGTAGCGGCCACTGGGACCACTGAGCAGAGCCATGGGCTCTGGGACTTTATTCTACATTCAGCACCTTTGGTGGTCTTACATCTAATATTTATGACTTTTCTCTTAAAGGTCATAAAGTGGGGGGATAGAAAAGGTAAGACCTGCAAGGTGGCTATAATATGTGATTCTGCTCTAGACACTGAAATCTGGCCAACAAATCTGTGTTCTTTGCACCCACACTGTACATGTGGAAGGTAGAGGAGCTTCTTTCTTCTTGCATACTCAGTCACTCAGTCGTATCAACTCTCTGTGACCCCACACACTGTAGCCCGCTAGGCTCCTCTGTCCATGGAATTTCCCAGACAAGAACACTAGAGTGGGTTGCCATTTTCCAACTCCAGGGGATCTTCCCAACGCAGGGATCAAACCTATGTCTCCTGCATTGGCCGGTGTGTTCTTTGTCACAGAACCACCTTTCCTCTTGGTCTGAAACTTTCTAGATTCAGGAGTGCTGGTCTTTCCAACCTGAGTCCATCAGGGAGTTGGTTGGAGCTTCACAGGGTTGGGGGTGGGGGGGATTCAACCTCTCAGGGCTCTACCAGCATGTTACCTTGGATATTATAGACTGATGCTGAGCCTGGGGTGAGAGGATTTCAGAGATGAATTTCTTCCTTTCTACCTTCTCTCATCCAGCCAGCCAGCCACTGTCCTCTGCGGGGAGCAACAGGTATGAGCCCACCATGTGACCAAGTGGAACAGAGGGAGGGGCAGAAGATGGGTTTATTTCAAGATAGAAGAACCCAGGGAGGATAAATCACAGACTTAGACAAATGAAGACACTAGACCCAGACCCCCTTCTGCTATCCCAGGATGCTTTCTTGGGTGGAAGGGCCTTGCTCCTCCTGCCGTCACCATCAGCACGTGGGTTATTCTGTCTGCCACGCTAGTCTTGACTACTTTCCCCCAGGAACTAGTCTAATGACTTTCTTGTGGTGAGTTCCATTCGACCACTTGAAAACTGGCTTTAGCTCAGTTTATCATACACTTCTCCAGGACTATCAGTACTAGACTCTAGTTTAAGAACCAGGAATTCAATAAATTGGGGGCTACGATCTTAGATTATTTGTACCTTCTTGCAAAACCACAGTAATTTTAAAAACATGTTCTTAAAGAAATTTCAACACTTGGGTCTTGGAATACACATCCCATCCACTGTTCATCCCCTCATGAGACCTGAGATGCTTTATTTTAAGAGGCTCAAACCCTTCAACACCAGCCGATAAGGTCATGAGGTCTCATTGTGTGAACATCACTGCAGTATTTTAGAAATAAAACAATTGTCCTTCCTCCTCCCCATTTTACTGATGATAATGTATGCTCATTCAATGTGTTTAAATACAGTTTAGTAACGATACATCTTATAAAAATCTCTGTTGAGAAAGTTTCTCTCTACTGTCAATTTATAAGCTCAAAGAAAGGGTTTTCAAGTAAAATACCAATTTACCAATTACTCTGTCAAATCCTAATTTAAGGAAAAAAAAGTCATTTCTCCCTTATCTGATGTGGAGCGAGCTTCCTGGTAGAGACCTGGATTGTTAGTAGGGCAGTAGCAGCTCCCCCAGAGTGGCAACCATGGGAGTCTGGTGATCCCAGGACAAAACCAGGCCACCACGGGGGCAGAGCTCCTGGTTGGTCTAGGGAAGACCCCACAGGAGGAGGACCCAGGCGGCACTGGGCTCCATAGGCTGAATGTCTCTGGAAATGTTGGAGCCTGAGCCCGTGTTTCCAACATTTATTGGGAATCTATTGAAGCAATAAATTCTACTGTTACTTACTGGCTCTCAAGCACTCTCTTCCCAGTTCATGGGTACCTTGGGCACAAAGTGATACCACCACTCCTACAACCCTTCTACCTCTGACCTCTAGTGACCCAGCCTCCAAGGTCTCCCATCCCCATGCTGTGTGTTCCTCTCCTTTCCAAACTGCTAGATGCAAGTCCTGTTCCTTGATAAACAAACCTCCTTAAGTTTCCCTTCTCTCTCCAGTGTTCTCATCCTGCTGTAATTGGTGCTGTGGTCTTGGTGATGCTCTTTAGGGACAAGCTTCCCCTGAAGTCCTCTATAGTGGTAGTCCCTTTTTCCAGGCTCCACATACATCAGGGTCAGCTGGGAATCATTCTTCCTTCTATCCCTGAAGATAAGCACCATCTGCCTGTGCTACCCTTCACCTCTGGTAATTCCTGGCATTCACCAGTCTTCTGGATACAGATATTCTTCTCAGTCATTCTTGTTTATCAGACACTATGACAACTGGATCAACATTTTCTCTTACCCCTAACCCATTGACATCATTTAAGGTGACCTCAGCCTTACCACACGGGCTTCCCAGATAGTTCAGTGGGTAAAGAATCTGCCTGTAATGCAGGAGACACAGGAGAGGCAGGTTTGATCCCTGGGTCAGGAAGATCCCCTGGAGGAGGAAAATGGCAACCCACTCCAGCATTCTTACCTGGAAAATCACATTGACAGAGGAGTTTGGTGGGCTATAGTCCATGGAGTCAAAGAGGTGGACATGACTGAGCAACAAAGCATGCACACCCCGCAGCCTTAACATGCATGACCCATCACCCATCACTGATGCCCCACAAACGTCTGGTCCACCTGCAAATTTCCAGTGACCTGCATCCATCCCACGTTAGCCAAATGGGTGACTGGTCAACCCCCAGACAGTCTATACCTTCCCTTAGAAACTATGAGTCTCAAGTCTCAAATGCTAGAAGCAACACATTCTCAGGCACAGGGTCTTGTCTATGTCTTGAAGATTTTCTCTTTATACACACTTTCTTCTGTTTTACTGGGATTTCTGGTAGAATGTATGTCAATTCTCTCATCCTTCCTAGCAATACTTTCTGCCTTTGATTCTTCATCTGTGCCCTGTGTTCTTTTGTTTCAACCCCTTAGGTGTGAGGATCCTCCATGTCACCATTCTTTGCATTGTCCATGCCCTACCCTCGCAAAATCCCAGTCCTGAATCAATCCATTTCCTTTTCTTCTGTATTCCCACTCTGAATGAACAAGCAATGCTGGAGAAAAGCCACAGTCTTCTGCAAATTGGAGCTCTACAAACACAGAGTCTCTGGGCCTAGCTGAACCTTCCACACTCTGTACTACCTCTTTTGAGTTTTCGCACCTGGCTTTCTGTACATCTCCTACCCTCCATCTTTCTCTTCCACCTCAGTATAAAAATCTTCTCTCGTTGCATGGAAAGTTGACCATCCCACTTTGTTTCTGCTCCACTTTTCTTCCAAGTCTGCTCTCTGAGGGCTATGGCTTAGTGCATTCACTTTTCTCTCTCCTATATTTTCAACATCTTCCACGGTCTTCTCTTCCTATTCCTTCCTTTTAACAACAAAACATACTTAAATCCCTCCCAACTCAATAAAAATAGTCCTTACAGCCCTAAGCAGCTTCTTGTCCTCACACCCAGCCAAGTTTCTGAAAGAGTGGTCTACGCTTGCTGTCTCCACTCTTCCTGAAATTGTTAGTGAAGCAAATATGAGTGTCCTCACCCATGGTCAGTACAGACAATGTATTGACATTAGGTTATAGTAAGGAACGCACAGCACTTACTGAAGGGCACCCAGCAAGGTGAACGGGCAGCTTATGTTCAGAAGACCAAACTCCCCATGGCTTTCAAGGAAGGGTATTTAAAGGCAGTGTGAGGGAGCAGGGTGCAGAGTGTGTAATCAGCTCATGCACAATCAGTTGGCACCAAGGTAAGATTTCAAGCATCATCTGCCTTCTGGTTTTGACTGGTCTAGGGTCTAGTGCGTGTAGTCAGCAGTTTTCACCTGGTGGGGGTCTGGTCTGCTTCCTGTAAAAATAACTCAGATATAGCCTATATCTGTGTCTTCCAAGGAACTAGGAGCTTGGAGATTCCCAAACTCTGGCACCATGTGGCAGGTTTAGACTCTAAATTGTTAGCCATTTCCTGGCCCAAAGCTATTTTCTTGTTTGTTTGTTTGTTTGTTTCTACACCTTCACATTTCTTGATCATTAAATCTTGAGCCAGTCTTCTGAGTCTCAGAGAATGCTTGGGAGACTGAAGCAAAAGCTTTTTCCTTCAAAGGACAGGGACGTGGGGGCTTGTATGTGATTTCACAATTAACTTATCACACAGTTTGGCAGTTGCTCTTCCCATCTCATGGAAACTTGTGTCACCAAGAATGCCATTATGTATGCAGACAAGGATGCTTTTCAATTCCTAGTTAACCTGATTTCTCTGCAAGCATGAGAGCATAACTACTTCAGAAATGTTTGACTTTCAGGCTTGGATTGTTGCTCCTTTTGGCCATTCCTTTCTGGTCTCTTATATGAGAAGTAAGTAGACTTACTTCTCATGCTGTTTCCATTATAAGTAATTTCCTTGGGATTTTTTTTTCTCTCTCTTTTCACTTTACTCTGTGGGCAAACTTTATCTCTCCTTTGGCATCAAATATGATTTCAAATATAAATTTTCTGAACAGCAGTCTTGGCTATCTCGTAAGTGCATGCAAGGTTAACCTGCCACCTCTCTTTCTGTCCTCACCTGCCTTGAATTCTTTGTCTGGAGCTCAATGACCAGAGCCCATCCTAGATTGCTTCTTCCCCAGTGTAGCCAGTGTCTGCTCCATCACTGAACTGTGTCCATTCCCATGACTGTCCTTTCTCATCATTACTACTGCCGTGACCAGGTCCCCACCGCCACTTCCTGTCACTTGATCAATTCAACAGCTGCCATATTGCCAGCCTCTAATGCATCCAGTGGGCTTCCCAGGTGGCACTAGTGGTAAAGCATTCGCCTGCCAATGCAGGAGATGCAAGAGATGCAGGTTTGATCCCTGGGGTCAGGAAAGATCCCCTGGAGTAGGACATGGCAACTCACTCCAGTATTCTTGCCTAGAGAGTCCTTTGGACAGAAAGGAGCCTGGCTGGGGTTACAAAGAATCAGACATGACTGAGAGACTAAGCACAAACTAAAAAGTACAAATGCATTCAATGTATCTCCGACACTGCAACCAGTCATCTTTCTTAATGCAAACTTGACCTTGCAGCTTGCATGCTTATTCCGTTGCAGAATCCCTCCATCTTTTAAAAATATTTATTTATTTATTTGGCTGTGCCGGGTCTGAGTTGTGGCATGTGATATCCTCAGTCTCTGATGCGGCATACGGAATCTGTTTTTATTTCCAGCATGGAGTTGTGGCATGCAAGATCTAGTTCCCTGATAAGGAATCAAACCCGGCCTCCTGTACTGGGAACACAGAGTCTTAACCATTCGACTGGCAGGGAAATAACCATGTGAAATACCCTCTTTAACATGTTTTCAAAGACCTTCATGATGGGACTCACCTGCCTCCCTAGGGTGGGTCCTGCTTTGCCACTCAGACCACATATCACAGTCTGGAAACACTGAACTCAGTCAGTTTCTTAAAAGTGCTAAGTTTTATCTTGTTCCCCAGTCTCAGGGAAGACCAGGGCCTGCATTCCTTTCCCTGGCTAGACCAGCAGCCTGAAGTGGCAGCTCACATCACACGGCCTGGTTGGGGTGTCTGTTACCACATCAGGCCCCACCTCTGGCACACAGTGCACCATGTCGGGGCAGAAATGCTCATTGCTGGGATTGGTCCCAAGCATAGTGCCTCACCCAGGGAGGGTCTCTGATAGCTTTGTCAAATGCCTTAGTGTTCAAAGTCTACAGTGATGGGCCTGGGTGGACTTTTCCATTTCCTGAAAGTCAGTGTATACGTATCTTGGGCTCCGTAATTTGGAATTAAATTTATTACCTGAACATCTTTCAGTTTTGATCAAATTTTCTAACACAGCTGGGTTGATGGAAGCTTCTCTATATCCACAAATAACAATTTATAAGTACCTAGGGTTACTTCTCTCTGCATGAAGCTAACCAGCTGGTGATTCCCATCTCTGAGCAGATGTTTGGCCCCGCGTAGACCCCATGAGGCTGTGCCCAGGGCTACACCCTCACACAGTTCTGAACCCACTTTGTGGTTCTGGGGAGAGCCTCTCAGTAAGAATTTTTACAGTTCAGCTGCTCCTGAAACCTTAGAGTCCACAGAGGGGAAGAAACTGAGAAATGATTTCCACACTGAAGCAAAGTGAGCTGAGTCTAGGAGGAAGGAGAAAGAAAGTCAGTTTGGGGCAGGATCAAAAGTCAGTCTGTGCTGTTAAGGCAAAAATAAACAGAGGCACACAAAAACCAAACAACACAAAAATGCTCATCAGCTGGGCCAGCCCAGCTCAGACCACCCACTTTGCTGAATTTACCAGATCGCAGCAGATTGACTCCACCAGGGCCCCACCCTTTGCTGTAGACCAGGGGACAGGCAGGGCAATGGTGTGGAGGAGGAGGGACCAACCCAGGCCAGGAGGACCCTTCCTAAGCTGCTTAGACAGGGGCTTCAGCAGTGAATCCCATTGGAAGTCGGGAGTGGGCGAGTCTCCTGCCTGCTGTCTCAGTGTCCCCTTTGAGAGAACAGCACGGTTTGGTCCTTTTGCCCTCATGAGTCTTCAGTGGAGGTTGGGGTAGATCAGTAACTAGGAGAAAGGGTCACATTCTTTGAAAAGACATATTCAGAGTATAATATCCATCATAATGAAAAACAAACTATTGCCTTTGTATTAAACTTTAGAGAGAGTTAAATCCAATTAAAGCACCTGGCCTCCTGGGGGAACACGGAGATGGAGTCCTCATCAGCCCCTTCAGTGACCCTGAGGGCAGGTGGTGGAGGGACAGGGAATTTCCCTTTGTTCACTCGCTTTTCTGTCCCCCACACCAGAATGGAAGGGTGGAGATGGGCACAGGGTGTTCACCACTGTGTCCCCGACATTTGGACCTGGGCCAGGCACAGAGGGGGCATTTGTTGAATAAATTGATGAATGAGAGAAAGAAGGAATGAGTGAATGAACGAACATCAACCCCAGGGGACGAGGATGGTGATGAGAGAGGCCTTGCCTGACACAGGGTAGATGGACACTGAATATTCATTGTGTATTGTATATTAAAACAGAACTTAAATGAACAGAAAAATAAGAACTTTTACAGAAAGTTTTTTTAGAGAGAGGTTCATATTTCCCAATCAAGATACCTTAATCAAGGCCCAGGGAGGGATGGGGCTTTGCCTACAGTCTCTGAGCTTGTCAGACTCCAGGTGTTGGCCATCCTGGGGCTTCTGAGCCCCAAGTAAAGGCCTTGCCCAGGACCTCTCACTGCTGGGGGCGTCAGAAAGCATCCACCAGGGAAGCTTGTCAGGAGCTAGAGTCTCAGGACTGGACCTTCGCGTCCTCTCGCCAGGAGAGCAGAGGCCTTTCCTCCCGAGCGCCCTCTGCCCTGTCGCTCCCTCTGGTCTCAGCAGCCACCCCACATCCACTCTCCTCTCCAGCTCCCAAAGCTCAGCTGCTCACATGTGGACAAAATGAAGGCTGGCCAGGTGTCACGTGTACAGAACAACCAAGTCACGAACACAGGACGTACTCCTGCCTGGCCTGGAGGGGCCCCGTGGCTGCCTCGCTTTTCAGCCCTCGGAGGGGCCAAGGAGGATTATGGCAACTCAGGAAAGTGGTGAAGTCCCAGAAAGTCAACTCTCCCTTCAAGGCTCAGCTCAAATGTCGCCTCTTCCAGGAAGCCCTCGCTGCTTCCCAGCCTTGGTGACATGTGCTGATCCTCTAGGTCTCCGCACAGTTTCTGATGCCAGCGGTCCCCAACCATTTTTCATGGAAGACGATTTTTCCATAGACCAGAGGGGGGGTGGGGATGATTTCACATAATTCAAGCGCATTATACATTACGTTTATTGTGTGATTTATTTCTATTATTATTACATCAGCTCCACCTAAGGTCACTAGGCATTAGATCCTGGAGGCTGGGAACCGCAGCTTGATGCTATTCTTCCACAGCTCAGTTGTGTTCCTCTGTGTGAGGCTGTGCCCTTCACTACAAGGATGGTCTTCTTTCCTTTGAATTCCCCGTCCACACGGTGCCTGCTCTAAGGGCACGCATCCTTGGGAAACACTCATGGCAAGTGGATGAGCCCTCTCAGCATCCTTAGGACCAAGGAAGCAGAAGGGAGACCAAGGAGATGCTCTCACCATCCACAGGGCAAAAGACTGGGAAGGCAAAGACGAGGTCTCTGGCCAGACTGAAAGCCAGGCCTTCCCTTTCCTGGGCTTGCAGACCCTGGAGGCCCTTGCTAGGTCCCCCTTAGGCCACACCTCATCCCACCTTAGAAAAAAAAGGAGCTGAAGAGCAAATGTGAGCAAGGAGAGTAAAATGAATGGGAACCACAGTGGAATATTACTCAGCCATTAAAAAGAATACATTTGAACCAGTTCTAATGAGGTGGATGAAACTGGAGCCTATTATACAGAGTGAAGTAAGTCAGAACCAAAAACACCAATACAGTATACTAATGCATATATATGGAATTTAGAAAATGGCAACAATGACCCTGTATGCGAGACAGCAAAAGAGACACAGATGTATAGAACAGTCTTTTGGACTCTGTGGGAGAAGGTGAGCATGGGATGATTTGAGAGAATAGCATTGAAACACGTATATTATCATATGTGAAACAAACCGCCAGTCCAGGTTCGATGCATGAGACAGGGTGCTCAGGGCAGGTGCACTGGGATGACCCAGAGGGATGGGATGGGGAGGGAGGTGGGAGGGGGGTTCAGGATAGGGAACGCATGTACACCCATGGCAGATTCATGTCAATGTATGGCAAAAACCACTACAATATTGTAAAGTAATTAGCCTTCAATTAAAACAAATAAATTAGAAAAACAAAAAGCACTCACCCTGATGAATGGAAAGGCTATGTAATCAACTCCTTGTTTGACCAGAGTGTGGAATTTGCTTGTTTGGACCCAAGCATGTGGACATGGCTAAAAAGCAGAAGTCGTGTCTAGCAGGATGGCCCAGGTCAGGTACCAGGAGGCCGAGAGAGGGGCCAGGAGATCGGGCGGGCTGCTGTGTCTGCCACAGGTGTCTCTCCATGGCTCTTCCTCCCCTTCCTAGGCCTCTCTCCTCCTCACAGGCTGCTTCCCTCGGGTGCAGGTAGGGTTTCCTGGGAGGTGGGCTCCAGAGTGGGAGTTTGTTCATGAGCACTCTTGCAATCCCATGGAAGACAAGGAAGGGGAGGAAAGAAGCTGGACTGGGCAGGGGAGGGTTCTGAGCGGTGAGGCCTCAGCCAACAGGGTGGCGGACTCTGGATTCTGAGGCCTTTACACCCCCTACCTGGATCAATCAAGCCTGGAAAAAGGCTAATCCATGGGCAGGGCTGGGTCTTCAGGCAGGTGCTCCTGAAAGGGCTGCCAGCTGAGGGCTGAATGTTGGAGCCTTTCCAAACAGCTGGGGGAATATGTCCCCTCCTCCTGGAGGGGCTCTGGGCAGCCCATCTCAGTACCCCCACATATGGGCATCAGCTGGGGTAGTGGGAGAGAGGTCAGGCTTGGCAGGGAGGAGTTGCAGGGGAGTACAAATGGCAAGAGCAAGCATGCTCAGTCCTGTCCAACTCTGCGACCCCATGGACTGTAGCCCGCCAGGCTCCTCTGTCCATGGAATTCTCCAGGCAAGAATACTGGAGTGCGTTGCCATTTCCTACTCCAGGGGATCTTCCCAACCCAGAGATTGAACCTGCATCTCTTGTGTCTCCTGCTTTGGCAGTCAAATTCTTTACCACTAGCGTCACCTGAGAATTTAATTCTCCTGTTCATCCCCTTATCCTCCCCACCCACCCATCACACCTGGCTTAGAGGGGAGGGCAGTCAGGTGTCAAGTTTAAGAGTATTGTACTTGAAAGACCCACATCTGACAAACACAGTCTTCCAACTTGGAAGCCCTTCCTCCTCATTGTTCAGAAGGGAATTGAGGCCTGGAGAGGGGAAGTGGCTCAGGATGACATGTAAGTCAGGGGAAGTCCAGGAGGCAAGCCGGGGATTCTGTTTTCCCTACCAGGGTTAAGACCATCTTCTGCCCTAAGCCTTGTAGAGGATGATGTTTCTCCCCATCCAACTTTCAGATTTTTGTACTTTCACCAAACATGCAAACCAGTGAGGCCTCATGGAGTTCATACTGAATGCTCTGGACTGTCTCAGGCCATAGGAGGCAAGAGAAAGATGACTCAAGATTGTTGCCTACAGTCCTGGGCACAAGAGGCATGGCCAGCTAGCAATGCAGTAGCAGACTGAAAGACTACAAGAATATACCCATGGAAATCTATTCACAATGCAGGGTCAAGTCCAAGAAACTCAGGGGCGGCCAGAAGGGAGGCTACAGATGAGGCTTGGGAACAAGGGTTTTGGCCCAACAGTGGAATAGGAGCCTCAGGAAAGATGAACAGGACAGAGGTCTCAGCCAGGGCTGGCGGTCCAGGCACCTTGGCCCCCTCACCTCTCAGCTGAGCTGGGGTTGGGCAGGGAAGTCACAGTGAGAGAAGACAGAATTCAGTCAGATGGTCGCTGGGGAAAGCCCCTGCCCTGCTTGGGGAGAGGGGAAAGGCCATGCTCTGTGAAGGCCAAGCAGTGAATGGTCAAACAGGAGGGCAGAGATTCCTGCCACTCCCCTGGCACCTAAAGGCCCTCAGAGGTAGACGGTGAGATGCATGAGGAAGCCACTCAACTGGGAAAACCAAGACTGCAGAAAGAGACACCAGCAAAACAGAGAGCCCCTGCTGGGGGATGTCCACATCATAGATATCACAGTGGCCACAGCCCTGGGACCCCTAGAGGAGGATAGAGTCCATGGAAGCAAAGGAGAACGGGGGGGGCTCTCCAAGGATGTCTGGTCTTCACCATTGTCGGGGTCCCCCAATCCAGGTAAATGCCTTCTCCAGGCCACTGTGGAGGTGGGTGGCTGGTGGGTGCTTACAAGCAGGGAGCAGGCCAGCAACAGCCCAGGGCCATATCCAAGGTCAGAGCTTGCACTAAGTGAGATTCCCCATCAGCTGCTTTCTCAGAGATCTATCCCAGTGTTTCACAGAAATTTAAATCAATAACTCTTTACTACTACTTTAGAGATTAAACTCAGTAGCTGGATTAGCCTTATTTAGGGGGAAATGATTCTAACAGGGTGAACACCGCACCATGGAGCCCATGATTGCAGGGACCCCAGAGACTATTGCTGGGTCCCTGGCCTCTCCTCCACCAGCAGGGGCCCTGGATGGTAGTCCTTCAGGCTAGCAACACATCTTTCTGAGGACAGGCAACAATGTGTGACCCGGTTTGTTCATGGAAAGTGATGAAAGTTGCCTGTGTCACTCCCTGAATGTATACCTTTAAGACGGTGGGTGATGTGCCACTGGCCTTCTCCAAGACATGGGGACCAGTAACATTCAAGACTGTGGATTGCCTGTCAAGGTGAAACTGCTAACACACAAGGTGAGAAGCACATCCCCTCCGTTGACTTAAGATGTATTTTAAGTTTTTGGAATTTCAGTGTTATCAGTTACTGCCGCACAACCGCTCCTGTTCTGACCAATACACCTTATAGCTAAAAACTCTTCAATGCTCTTCTTCACAACTCTAATATGATCAATCCCAAAGCCTCACCATGACCTGTAAGTTTCTGCATTATCTGATTTCTGCCTCCCTTCCAATCTCATCTTCTACCCGTCACACCTTGCTTGCCTGTTTCAGCCATAATGGCCTTCTGTCTGTTCCCCAAACATGCCACGCTCATTCCTCCAAGAAAAACTTGGCAGTTGCTGTTATCTTCCCCTGGAATAATCTTCTCCTAGGCCCTCAGCCCTGAGTGGATTCAGATCGCTCAGATACCACCTCCCTAGAAGGATCATCTCCCACAACTGTCTTAAAGAAGCCCAGTCACTCTTTTCATTTATTTTTTAATTGGAAGATAATTGTTTTTACAATATTGTATTCATTTCCACCATACAACAATGTGAATTCATCATAACTATATGTATATCCCATGCTTCTTGAACCTCCCTCCCACCCCAACCCCCATCATACCCCTCAAGTTATCACAGAGTGCCAGGCTGGACTCCCTGTATCATATAGCAGCTTCCCACTGGCTAGCTATTTTACACATGGCAGTGACTACATGTCAATACTACTTTCTCAGTTTGTCCCTCCCTCTCCTTTCCCCACTGTGTCCACAAATCTGCTCTCTCTGTCTGTGTCTCTAGTCCCGCCCTGTAAATAGGCTCATCAGCATCATTTTTCTAGATTTCATATACATGTATTAATATACAATACTTGTTTTTCTGACTTTCTTCACTCTATATTGTAGGCTCTAAGCCCACCCACCCTGGTCTAACTGATTCACATTTATTCCTTTTTATTACTGAGTAATAGTCCATTGTATCCATTCATCTGCTGATGGACATCTAGGTTGCTTCCACGTCCTGGCTATTGTAAATAGTGCTGCAATGAACATTAGGGTACATGTGTCTTTTCGTTTTTTTCTTTGTTTGTTTTAATTTTTATTTATTTATTTATTTTAATTACAATACTGTATTTGTTTTGCCATACATTGACATGAATCAGCCACAGGTGAACACAATCTCCCAATGCCAAAGCC
Organism: Nanger dama; assembly: GCA_917880005.1. NCBI lineage: Eukaryota > Metazoa > Chordata > Mammalia > Artiodactyla > Bovidae > Nanger > Nanger dama. Next base: position 41,697,410 of record CAKJTW010000012.1, read on the forward strand.
CCCTCCCACCTCCCACCCCACATCCTCTATCTGAATCATCCTGTGCACCAGCCCCATGCATCCTGCATCCTGCATTGAACATAGACTGGTGCTTCGTTTCTTACAAGAAAGTATACATGTTTCAATGCCATTCTCCCAAACCATCCCACCCTTTCCCTCTCCCTCAGAGTCCAAAAGTTCGTTCTATACCTCTGTGTCTCTTTTGTTGTCTCACATATAGGGTCATCATTACTATCTTCTAAATTCCATATATATGTGTCAGTATACTGTATTGGTGTTTTTCTTTCTGGCTTACTTCACTCTGTATAATCGGTTCCAATTTCATCCATCTCATTAGAACTGAGTCAAATTTATTCTTTTTAAGGGCTGAGTAGTACTCCGTTGTGTATATGTACCACAGCTTTCTTACCCATTCATCTGCTGATGGACATCTAGGTTGCTTCTATGTCCTGGCTATTATAAACAGCGCTGCAGTGAACATTGGGGTACATGTGTCTCTTTCAATTCTGGTTTCCTTGGTGTGTATGCCCAGCAGGGGATTGCTGGGTCATAAGGCAGTTCTATTTGCAATTTTTTAAGGAATCTCCACACTGTTTTCCATAATGGCTGTACTAGTTTGCATTCCCACCAGCAGTGTAAGAGGGTTCCCTTTTCTCCACATCCTCTCCAGCATTTATTGCTTGTAGACTTTTGGATCGCAGCCATTCTGACTGGTGTGAAATGGTACCTCATTGTGGTCTTGATTTGCATTTCTCTGATAATGAGTGATGTTGAACATCTTTTCATGTGTTTGTTAGCCATCTGTATGTCTTCTTTGGAGAAATGCCTATTTAGTTCTTTGGCCCATTTTTTTATTGGATCGTTTATTTTTCTGGAGTTGAGCTGTGTAAGTTGCTTATATATCTTTGAGATTAGTTGTTTGTCAGTTGTTTCATTTGCTATTGTTTTCTCCCATTCAGAAGGCTGTCTTTTCACCTTGCTTATAGTTTCCTTTGTTGTGCAGAAGCTTTTAACTTTAATTAGATCCCATTTGTTTATTTTTGCTTTTATTTCCAGTATACTGGGAGGTGGATCATAGAGGATCCTGCTGTGATTTATGTCGGAGAGTGTTTTGCCTATGTTCTCCTCTAGGAGTTTTATAGTTTCTGGTCTTACATTTAGATCTTTAATCCATTTTGAGTTTATTTTTGTGTATGGTGTTAGAAAGAAGTCTAGTTTCATTCTTTTACAAGTGGTTGACCAGTTTTCCCAGCACCACCTGTTAAAGAGACTGTCTTTACTCCATTGTATATTCTTGCCTCCTTTGTCGAAGATAAGGTGTCCATAGGTGTGTGGGTTAATCTCAGGGCTTTCTATTTTGTTCCATTGATCTATATTTCTGTCTTTGTGCCAGTACCATACTGTCTTAATGACTGTGCCTCTGTAGTAGAGCCTAAAGTCAGGCAAGTTGATTCCTCCAGTTCCATTCTTCTTTCTCAAGATTGCTTTGGCTATTCGAGGTTTTTTGTATTTCCATAAAAATCTTGAGATTATTTGATCTAGTTCTGTGAAAAATACTGCTGGTAGCTTGATGGGAATTGCATTGAATCTGTAGATTGCTTTAGGTAGTATACTCATTTTCACTATATTGACTCTTCCGACCCATGAGCATGGTATATTTCTCCATCTATTAGTGTCCTCTTTGATTTCTTTCATCAATGTTTTATAGTTTTCAATATATAGGTCTTTAGTTTCTTTAGGTAGGAATATTCCTAAGTATTTTATTCTTTTGTTGCAATGGTGAATGGAATTGTTTCCTTAACTTCTTTTTCTACTTTCTCATTATTAGTGTATAGGAATGCAAGGGATTTCTGAGTGTTGATTTTATATCCTGCAACTTTACTATATTCATTGATTAGCTCTAGTAGTTTTCTGGTCGAGTCTTTAGGATTTTCTATGTAGAGAATCATGTCATCTGCAAACAGTGAGAGTTTTACTTCTTCTTTTCCAATTTGGGTTCCTTGTATTTCTTTTTCTGCTCTGATTGCTGTGGCCAAAACTTCCAGTACGATGTTGAAGAGTAGTGGTGAAAGTGGACACCCTTGTCTTGTTCCTGACTTTAGGGGAAATGGTTTCAATTTTTCACCACTGAGGATAATGTTAGCTGTGGGTTTGTCATATATAGCTTTTATTATGTTGAGGTATGTTCCTTCTATTCCTGCTTTCTGGAGAGTTTTTATCATAAATGGATGTTGAATTTTTTCAAAGGCTTTTTCTGCATCTATTGAGATAATCATATGATTTTTATTTCTCAGTTTGTTAATGTGATGAATTACATTGATTGACTTGCGGATATTGAAGAATCCTTGCATCCCTGGGATAAAGCCCACTTGGTCATGGTGTATGATCTTTTAATGTGTTGCTGGATTCTGATTGCTAGGATTTTGTTGAGGATTTTTGCATCTATGTTCATCAGTGATATTGGCCTGTAGTTTTCTTTTTTGTGGTGTCTTTGTCAGGTTTTGGTATTAGGGTGATGGTGGCCTCATAGAATGAGTTTGGCAATTTACCTTCCTCTGCAATTTTCTGGAATAGTTTCAGTAAGATAGGTGTTAGCTCTTCTCAGAAATTTTTGGTGTCTTTTTGAATTGTGGTTTTCTCAGGGTATATGCCCAGTAGTGGGCTTGCTGGGACTTATGGTAGTTATAGTCTTAGTTTTTAGGGCTTCTCCATACTGTTCTCCATAGTGGTTGTTCAATTTATGTTCCTACCAACAGTGCAAGAGGGTTCCCTTTTCTCCACATCCTCGCCAGCATTTATAGTTTGTAGATTTTTTGAGGATTCTGATTAGTGTGAGGTGATATCTCATTGTAGCTTTGACTTGCCTTTCTCTAGTAATGAGCAATGTTGGGCGTCTTTTCATGTGTTTATTGGCCATCTGCATACCTTCCTTGGAGAAAAGTGTGCTGAGATCTTTTGCCCATTGTGTGGTTATGTTGTTTCTTATACTATTCATCTCTTTGCTTTTTCTTCTGATCATTTATTACTTTCTGAAATTACCTAGTTGCTGTTTTCTGTTTGTCTTCTCCTCTAGAATATGAGACAAGAATGTTACTTGATTATGGTAACGCGTACAAGGTTTGGTATACAGTAAGAGTTCAGTAAACATTTAAGGAATGAATATGCAAACCAGTGAAATTCATTGCCTGATGGATAAGATCCAGGAGAGGAGTTAAATGAATAGCATTCATTTTTACAAACAGATAACGACTCAGCCCAGAAATCCAGCAAAGCTAGCCCTACTCGGTTCCTGGCAGGGAGACTCAGATCCGATTTGGAGCAAAGACTGCTTCCTCCCAGATTTAGGCACTGGATTCACCATGATAAATGGCCCGAGCTCCTCATTGCATTTAATGGCAAACCCTGATCCAAGTGGAACTGCAGCCAGGTGGCCTGTGGGAGCCCTGGAATACAACTTCCAAATAGACCACAAAACCTGGAGAAGCCAACAAGCCAACAACATTACGAGATGCATTAACTCATAATCCCCAGGAAGCACACACTTCTGGTGAGGGGAGGGGAGGCTCCTCCTCCACTAGTACTAACAGCCGTGGTTAATCCTCATCCCAGGGAACGACTGGGTATCCGGAGAATCTTCATCAGTGTCAGCCTGGAGGCCCAATGCAGAGAGAGGCAGTTGCCCAGAAAGCAGCCGTCTAAGTTTATGGACTGTGTGAGGCTGGCCTCCAGTATCCTGGGGACCAGTGTAACCCCGGCGGCTACCCAACTTAGTTCACCTACTTGTTCTTGGTATCCAGAGGAAGGTGGCTGTCCCTGCATCTCAAACTCCAGCCTTTGTTCTCACAGGGACACACAAGGCTCTGTCTCTGCCCCTAAAATGGATCGGATGGGGCTCCAGACAACCCAAAATGCCCATTGAGCCAAAGGACTGTTTTTATCCTGCCAAACACATCCTCCCCTGAGGGCTGGTCCACCCGGCCCATCACCCCCCACTGCTCCTTCTGTCTCCTCGCTCTTTCTTCCCCAAGCCTTTGGCAGAGAACCTCCTCTGGGTCTTAGAATAGAGCAGCTATTTTTTGTGCCTCTCTGTCTTAGCGGCGCTGGGGATTCCCTCAGGCTCACAAATCTCCCCTCTTGTGACTGCTTCTAAAACCCAGCCCAAGTCTTTTCTTCTCCGCTACTTCTGGAGGGTCAGAGTAGTGGCTCTCCAACAGTAATCCATGGACCCATGTCCATTCATGATAAAATAAATACATATATACAAGATAAGGAATAATGTTTTTTATTAAGCTAAATTTTATTTCCTTTAATGGACTATCATGAGATACATTCTAATTTGAGAAGATCTTTTCTTTAACAAAATTGAGACAGTTGCTATGGATATTTATTTATTTTTCAGGTGCTGGCCAAATAAAAAGTCGGTAACCTCAAGCTGAAGACCAAATCGATCTCACAATTTTTATAATTTATACTTTCCTTGGAAACAAAGAAGCCCCAGAACATACAGGACACAGGGAAACCCTCCATATCTGTCCTCTTTCTGCCTGGAGTACCTGATGCAGAAACCCTCACAGTCACCTTTCCCAGTCCCAGATCCCGTAAGTGGCTTCTCTCAACTATTCTGTCTTCATCAAAGGCACTACTACCCTCCTGACCCTGGGCTCTCCAGTTAGAACCTTTGTAGGTAGGTTCAGATGCTTTTGAACTGTGGTGTTGGAGAAGACTCTTGAGAGTTCCTTTGACTACAAGGAGATCTAACCAGTCCGTCCTAAAGGACATCAGTCCTGAATATTCACATGACTGAGCGACTGAACTGAACTGAGGTTCTCCCCTCATTTAATGGGCCACACTGTTTTTCCTCTGCCTCCTTGGGCTTCATCTCTTTCTTTCCATGTCACTGCCACGCCCCAGGGACCCAGCATCTCACACTACAGTTGGAGCGGAGCCGCCACCTGTTTCCGGCCAGTGTGTTTCTCAATCCACCTTAACATGCCATCCACAAGCTAGCATGCTCGTCTTAGTGTGCAAATGCTACCTTCGTCTAAAAGTCATGGACTAGTCATGTGCTCAACAGAACACACATTCGTTGTAAAAGAGAGGATATTATAGTTTTTGGGGGAGTGGGTGTCAACATTTGTAGATGTACGTATTAGAAGACTTGATGATGCTGGATTTGTTGTCTTGCAAGCCAATACTTATCTGGAGCAAGGGAAGGCACCCCCCTTTGGCTTGTCCAGGCCCAGCCACTTCCTGCTGGGTACACCCAACCCACCCCATTCATGAATGTCACCTGCCATTTGTCTGAAGGCACTCTTATTGCAGCCCCTACATGAGTCCCATCACCCTTGTTTTCAAGGAATTGAAGCGCATACATTCTGCATAAAACTCACGGACAACTATTAAGAGAAAAGAGGGCAGTTAAGCTCCTTCAGCGCTTTAGTAAACCTGGAATAGCCCTCCGCCTCGGTTTCCCTGTCTGCGGAATGGGGCTCTGACCCTTGTCTCCTGTGTCAGACGAGACATAATGAAGAAATGCATTTTTGTTTTAATGCTTTGAGTTCCTTGGAGAGCAGGTAACATCAAAATTCAAGGTGTTATTATTAGAGAGTAAGAAATTTTGTTCTATGCTAATTAAACTCACACCTTACCACTTTACACACAGGGAAGAAGCAACGTGACAGTATGACATGCCTCCGAGCAGGAAGAGTTCTGCCTGTGAGCGCAAGACAGGCTGACTCCGCCGCGTGCCCGCCGTGATATGCGTGTAAATCTGCCTCCCGCTCTCCCCACTTCGCATCCAGCCCGGACTCCCGACATTTGCGGGAGAGGCTGATGGAGCGCTCCGCGCCGCACGGGGCATTGGCTGTTCTCTGCGCCTGTTAAGAAGTTGTCAAGCTGAGGTCAGGCAGGTGAAGATTTAGGAAGGCAGCCCACAAAGTTTCCCCGCCACTGGGTTGCCACCACTTACAGAAACGCCTGCAGGACGCAAGCGAGAAAACAGATCTTTCTTTCGTGATGGCTTTAGCACTCCTCTGGGGATTCAGACGTGGTGTTCCTCCACCACCGGGAGGCTGCGACAGGACTGAGTGCGAGGATGCAGAGGGCCCGCGGAGGGAGCTTGGGCGCCCGCTCTATTGATCCGGTGGCACTGGCGGTAAGGGCCAATTGCGGGAGGAACACCATTTCCCCCCCTGCTTTTTGCAGGGCCAGAGACTATCCGTGGAAGGTAATGGAGCTGTCACTGAGGAGAGAGAAGTGGAAATTCACGGTTCTCTTGTGAGGCAAAGACATCTGTGTTATTGCACCCTAAGCCAATAGTTTTTAAAACAAAGTCATAAAACAAGCTACTGTATATAAGAGAGGTAGAAGCTACGCAGGGCTCCCCTCACACTGTGTGGGCTTCTGAAAAGAAACAAACTTTAAAAGGGGGGTGGGGGCAAGATGGTGGGTGTGCAGGACACAACCCTGGGGTGGAGGTTGGAGCTGAGCAGCTGGGTCCTTCAGGGCTATTGCTCCCCACCAGAAGGAGCAGCTCGTTCGCAAGGCCAGGGAGCAAGACTCAGCCATGATGGAGGGAAAGTAGGAGAAGGCAGGAAAACTGAGCAAATAAGAAAGATGCACGGCCCCGTGTGACCACCACCACCGCAAGCCCAGGAGAGGCTGCTGCCAGACAGGAATGTCCCTGGAGATGTGACTCCTGCGTGCACCTGTGCTGAGCACCAGCATCCACCTCTGGCTTTCACAAACATCTACCTGGTCAGTTTCCAAACTTCAGTCCTCATTTGCAAGTGAAGAAATGACAGCTGGGAGGGATCCCTTGATTGGCCAATGTCGCAGTGTGGGTCTTCTGACCTCAAATCGAGTGTCTTTTCTTTCTTTCTTTCTTTTTAATAATACCTTCTTTTTCCATCTTCTCTATTAAGAGAGATCTGTCTGCCTATCACTGAAGCCCATCCCCCTCCCTGAAGGGCACCAGACGTACTGATCCCACAGATAACCACGTGAGACACTGATGCACGTTGTCTGTGGGCACAGCCTGCCGAGATCTTATCTCCAGCCTGGTGGCTTGACGAGGAAGATATCAGCAAATGGATCAGCCATCCAGATGGTGAGTTGTCCTTGGGTTTGTTTTTACGGGGTATGGTTTGAGCCTTAAGATCGCAGAATTCAGAGTTGGAAAGAGCTTCAGTTCACGATCTGCCCCTGATGCCCTGAGAGGTAACAATCCAGACCCAGTGCACTAGAGAGGTCTGCCCTCACAGACCCTGTGAAGGGCACTGGCCACCCTTTTGTACCAGGTAATCCCACCCGGTGACCTGGGTCTGGATGAAGATCAGAAGTCCAACAATCTGTCGACTGGCCTGTGACTTCTGACCCAGCATCAAAAGATAAGCTAAGCCAATATATTCTGAGGAATGGGAGAGTAAGAAAAATGTTGTTGGGTTGGGGCAGGGACTGCCCATTAGCAGGCTGGTTTTAGGGAGTTAGGTCTGGTTAAAGCCAGAGCCATAGTGACAAGCTGAAAACTCTTGCAGGCTGAAGTTCTGAAGAGCAGAAACTTTGAGAAGGAAAAGAAGACAGTGGGAGGCAGAGTGGAGTACAGTAGACCAGTGAAAAGTGGCTGACTCAGGTTAGAGGGGAATCCCCATGGTCTCTAGGGTGGTCTGACTCCAGCTCAGGTCTGCATGAGTGGGCCCAGGGTAGCTTGATACAGTTGCACAGGTTGTGCACTTCATAGACAATAACGTGTGCTCTTCCACTGGTGGTGGCACCAAGGGATCCCTACCTGATTTCCGGTACCCTGAGTTACACACTGGAGGGCTGTGCTGAGCCCCACCTCTGCCTCAACATGGGTGGCTTTTGGTCTGGCCTCTCTTAGGACTTATTGTTCCCCATCTGTGAAATGGAATAGCAACACCGATTCTACCTACTTCAGTGCGGTTGTGAAGAAAAGAGGAGACTGCCAATGAGAAAAGACTTGCAAAACAAAAATTTTTAAACATGCAAATATAAGAGCGTCCTTTCTCTTAAATCATCTGTGATGGTGGTTCAGACAGGAAATGAATGGAATGAGTCTCCTGGGACCAGGGTGGACACAGCTCATGGGCGACAAGCTTTTTTTCCATCAGAAGGACAAGTGGTACAGTAGACACTGTGCCCACCCATTCCCCACCCCAGTGCCCACCCATTCCACTGTACCAGCTCTCAGTTGCTCCTTCTCTGGAGAACTGCTCTTTGCCATGGGAGCTACCCCTCAAGAAGCTATGCCCTGATTCTTATCACCACGGCAACAACAATCAATGATTGACTGATATAAAAGGCATTGGCTTCCAGTTGTGGTTTATGCTCCAGGACACTCTCCCCCTGAATTTAAGACTAGAAAGTCCCTGAGACCCCGTGTTGCTGGAATCTTCCTTCTGCCCTATTCTGTTCATTCCATCTCCCATAAACCTCAACTCAGGATGCTCTCGTAGGAACCATTTTCACAGGAGACCTTTCTGGCTCAGGTCTGTGTCTGGAGAGCCTAGCTCAGAGCCTTAGTGGGCTGGGAACTGAGTGTCTGAATCAAATCCTCACACAGTGAACTTGCAGCTGAGCCGCCATACAGGGCTCCAGGGTAGAGGAGCAGGAAATAGACTCTGGGCCCTAAATTTTTAGGTGGGAGGCTTATTCAAGACTGTGCTTGGCATCAACCAGTACTTCAGGGAGGAAAGCAGGACTGAGCAGAGGGCGAAGTTGAACTGGAAGGCAGTTATGTCCAAGCCTTGGCTAACCCCACAGGGAGCCCAGGAACTGGAATGGACCTTCAGAATTGCCTACCTTTGATACCCACCTGACTTGTCACGGGACATGGGCATCCCCCAGGGCTGCCACATGACCTCGAGGAGGCAACTGTCCTCAGAAGAGAGTAATTTTTGTAGAGGAATTCTGCAGAGAGTTGTCTACTACCAACATTCCCAGCAACCAGGGGAAAGGTCCTTTGATCCCGAAGGATCTTTGTGCATATCCACCGAGTCCTCCCACCCTGGGATGAGCATGGTCCTCCCCCAGAGTCAAAAGCTGCCAAGTAGAAAGGATTCAGAGGCTTTTAAAGAGTAGTTTTAGTGCATAACTCGGTACCTGCTGCCACGCAGGTGACTCAGGCATGGAGTCTTCGTGTGGAAAGGCTGCCACACAGGATGGGGGCTGGCGGCGTGGGGCCGATACCTTGGCCACACTAGTCTTCAGAATGTCCAGGTCATTCTGTGCAGCCCCCCACTTCAGCTCTGTGAGCCCACCTGCCTGCAGAGATTCAGAAGGGATGTCAAGGACTGAGTGATGGCTCTCCTCAGCTCCACTGAAGAAGATATTTTTTCCCAGTATTTTCCTCAGTATTCATGTGCAGGGTCTTTTCCTCTGCACTCTTGCAAAGGGTATTCTGAAGGAGTGTGAGAAAAAAATAAAAAGAATCTTTGTAATGTATATTAGTAGCATTTAATTAGCCTTGGATTGCTTATTAAGTGATGATTATTCCTATTATGTCTGTCACAGATGAACGACTACATACTGTCTATGGTTTATGGACCTAAAGTTCTCTGCCAAGTGTCACAAATTCCCATTATGTCCCCAGCGCTGGACTTTGCATTTGGAGTTTGGGCAGAGATGAATGGCTCCCACCACACAGGTAGATATTTCCCCATTGACCTGGCCATGGAGTAGGGTTGGACCAGCCTTACTTCTGGTAAGAACAGAGGACGCATTAAGTGACACATTTGTGATGGGGTGTCCTGACTGGTGGGAGGGATTGAAGCCACGGAAACTAACAACACCTCCAGGGCATCATCCTTCAGGGCATCATCTTCTGAAGTGAGTGCCATCAATCTGGGTCTTGTGGATGTCCCACTAGAAGGCCCTTAGAGATCGCAGTCTTCAATTTTTTTTTTTTTTTAACTGCTAGGGAAACAGACTTCAGAGAGGAAGTGAATGTGGCCACAGACCAGGACTGCAACCCCTGAAACTTCCCTGTGTGCAGGAAGCATGCTCTACCTTTGGAGCCAGGGAAGATTCTTCTATCCAAATGCCTTTAGGTCTCTGTCTTCATGCCTCTCCCCAGTGATGTCCTTGGCATATAAGCTAAAGAACTTAGAAATATCTTGGCAGCCCCTTGTGCCAGGTTAAGACCTCCCCACTTTATCACTACCCCAAAGGTCAAGATGGTACGTGGATAAGCGGGCACCATATTCCTCAAGTCTTATGAAGCCTGAAATCCCATCTTTATTTTTTTTTCTACTGCATGCATCCTGTTGTTCATTTCCGAAGTTATGTTGGACTCTTTGCCACCCCATGGACTGCAGCACACCAGGCTTCCCTGTCCTTCACTCTCTCCTGGAGTTTGCTCAGATTCATATCCACTGAGTCAGTGATGCTATCTAATCATCTCATCCTCTGCCATCCTTCTTCTTTTACCTTTAGTCTTTCCCAGCATCAGGGTCTATTCCAGAGTCGGCTTTTCATTATGCCCTTTTCCACATGAATACCGCCTCTACATAAGCCACTAACTCTTTAGCATAAGTGAGTTTTCCAGTTTCCTTCATATGTGTTTGAAGCACTACAGCCTATGAAGGTCAGACACTGTTTAGGGAGTGGGATCTCAAGACTGTCCTGGAGCAGCAACTGATCTTGAGAGAAGACTTGCAGGCCACTGAGGAGGGAAGAAAGCAGGCAAAGAGATGGTGGGGAATGAGTGTCTCCAGAGGATGTGGCCAAGGAGGAAGAGGAAGGCAGCTGGAGGCTGTAGAAGATCCATTCCTACTGGAGTCATCGTTTTGTACACCTGAAACAGAGCTGCAGGGCAGCTGAAAACCAAGTAAATCCGCAAGTGAAATGTAAACAAAGTCACAACCAGAAAACTCGATAATTTTAAATCAAAACCAATATGAATTTAGCATGACTGATGGCCCTGCTCCAAAGCATAAGGCTATTCGTGGTGTCCAGTGGCACTGAGTGTTTTGTATTGAACTTCCTTACGATCACTATCCTTAACTTCATCTCTTCCAAGCACCACCTCATCAGCACAGGAGACAGATGGTGGAGGACTATAAGCATGGATTCCAGAGCCTGACAGTGTGGGGTTAAGTCCTCCTCCTGGTGTTTCTGCTGTGTGAGGTTGGGCGGGTGGCTTCACCTCTCTGTGCTTTACTGTCCCTCTCTGTCATCAGAATGGTAACTGCCCCACATGATTGTTGTAGCATGTTAATATATATAAAATATTTAGAACAGTGCCTGGCATGATGTTAGCACTGTATAATATTAACAAGCATAATCTTAGGTTGATGTGGCTCTTTCTAGATCACTTGTACACATTTATTCATGTGTAAATGTATTCAGTATGTTTGGTTGGGCTAAAAAAATTAAGATGAAAACATACTCTGTGAATCATTTTGTAACTAGTTTTTACTGGAAATAGCCCTTGAGCGTCAATAATTCCTCCCCTGAACATCCCCTACATACAGGACCTAAGCCATATATACAAACCCTCTGCACTAGCAGTAACCATGTTGCCAGTTCATTTCTCTGTTGGTCTGCCTTCATCCAGCCTTCAGAGCGAGAGGCTACAGAGTTTCTATATGCTGATTCCATTCTGCTCGCTACCAGGTACCCATTACATCATCAAATGGCCCTGGTGCCACAGGCACTGAACTTTCCCAAGCTGAGGTTCATTTCAAGGGCACTAAGGCACAGAACAGTTTGGAGTAAACTTAGCCCATCCCTGTATGCATGTGGATGTATATACACTCGCATGCACAGAATCTGCATGCCTAGAACTGCTCTGGCTCCTGCATCAGGGCACATGGACTGCATATGTGGGAGCAGAGTCACCCGTAGTGGCGACTGCTCTTTTTTTTTAATATATACAAAAATACCGCCATCATCTCTGCCATGTCATTCCTCTTGCTGTCAGCTCCTCACCTTACCTGATGATGTGACACGTCCACAGACAAAACGTTTGGCGGATGGCAAAGACTGAAGAGTGAAGAGATCTCGAACAGAGCTGCCGGCCAGCAGCTCGGTTTCTGCTTCCAGAGAAGACGGGGCAGAAAGGATGGCCGCCAGCATTCGACTCTGCGCTTAGCTGCTTCTCATAAACAAGCTCTCTAGTGGAAGTCTTTGCAGCAACTCTCTGGCTCCTAGGCTTTGTCATCCCACCCACGGCAACCTCTGTTAGTCAATAATAACAGCTTATTTAAAAATAGCAGCATCAACTTGTTTGCACTGTTATTACTGGTACCTGGCTTCTGTCCCCGGAAGACTTGGGAGAGGTGTGAGACCTGCTTCCTCCCAGAGCCTCTCTTCTCTGAACCTGCTTCCAGATCTGGGGAAAGACAGGCACGTCTTTAGCAAACACTCACAGTGTAATTGCCAGGCAGTTATGGTCCACAACAGTAAAATACAGCAGTTGGCGGCACAGTCGGTTCATTAGTCAATAAAGCATTGCCACACGTTTTATTGAATTGTAACCCTATTTTGACCTGATGCGGACCTTCTGGAGCTCCCACCTCCATATAAATCTGAGTGATTCATTTAGCATTCAAAGTCGGGTAAAAGGAGGATTTGGTCCAATTCCAATGTAACCTTGCTCCATTAGCTATCTCTATTATTGTCTGCCTTTGCCCCCTCTTGTCAGTGGGGACATTTTGATAAGAGCTCACATCAGGAATAAATCAGGGAGTGAATGGCAGGATGTGCATGAAACAGCTTTTCTATTGGCCACCCAAATATTTATATGTAAGCTGATTCTGCTCCCTGGATGCCCCCAAAGGGCTCAAACCTGATGAGGAAGTCAACTGAGCAATCTCCCAGCTGCCCTATATCCAACTGGCAAATTTATAGAAGTGATTCACTTTTCTAACATTTGATTCAAAATAAATTTGACACGATCTAATTCATGTTAGGACACTGTGAAAAGCATTTTATTGTTGAGGCTGTGTATTTAGGGACTGAAATTTAGCCCTATCACTAATATTTCCACCCCAAAGTCAGCTGAATATAAAAATAAAAATAGCAATAGAGTGTAAGTCAATTGTATCCATACCAAATGTTTAAACTATCATAAATAATCTGCTATTTTGAAAAATCATATCCTGTTTGTAAGCAGCATTCTCATTGGGTTGGGTCTGTGATAATCTAAACAAGAAGGTGAATCTAAAAATTGTAAGAATGATAAATAGAAAAAATACTGATCAAATATTATGAAAATATGGATACTGATGAAAAACATCCCTTTTGCTTTTAGGAAATGTTATTTTTGAAGTGTAGGAAATATGAAACTTATTATCAAGATCCTGGGTCCATGATTTACTAATTTAAAAGACAACTGTTAGAAAAAAGAAGGAAAATACAAAAATTTATGGTCTACCCAAGAGAGAATAAGACAGGAAGAATGAGGAATTAAAGAAACCCAGCATCAGGTACACCCTTTGACCTGACTGGCCGAGTAGGATGAAGTTGAGCCTTTCTTTTTACCCATTCCTGGCTGGAGAGCCCCAGAGCACCTGGTTATTTCCAGGACTTTGACACAGAGCCCCAACAACCGCATTCTGGGATGTGGTTTGGCTTTTGACTAATCACATGTCTGCTTCCTCTGAGTGGCCTTTCAGGCCAGTGCTCCTGTTCAGAAGCAGCCACAGCCAGCATCCCGGGAAAGCACCAGCTAAGGGCACCCTTGATGCACTGTTTGTTTCAGATGGTCCTCCTGTTCTCCAGGCAGCTGACACTTCTGCAAAGTGAGTTAGGAGCACACATGGGCAAGGAACAGAAGAGATTTTTTTTCTAGCCAGTGACTGCCGTGAGAAAGTCCGTTTCAGTAGCGGCAGAGTGGAGCAGGTTCTCAGGGTGAAGCCTGGCAGGGTAAAGCTATGGGTTTCAAGAGGTCCAGACAAAGCTGGCTTGGCCATGCAGACCAGAGCCACCTGGATACAAGAAGTGAGAACTTGACTGCAGTTTCCAGTGTCAGTTTCCAGAAAGGGGTGTCTGTTGCCCTGCCACTCAGACCCCAAGAAGCAAACCCTGTGTGTAGGCAGCCAGGCAAGAGCAGTTATCTTTCTCAGCCTCTTTCTCTCTCCTTCTGCCACATGCAGCCCTGATGCCCATAACTAAAAAAGCAAGTTCATAATTTAATTTGAGGGGATCGGTTGGCAAATGCTCATTAAACAATTGGGTCTCTGCAAACGCTATCTTTAGATTTTTTAATTGACCTATTATTTTGCTTGCTCTGGCTGCCAGAACCCCCACCGCACACAAGGAGATGCTCGCTACCTGGACTTTCTTTGATGAATAGTTTTAATTAAAAATTCTGTACCATAAGTATTTTAATGTTACAAACATACCAAAGGTATGCAGTCATAAATTTAAAAACACATTTAAATTAATCTATAAATATGCCACAAAATTGACAGGGCATATGTAAACAGGGGGATGTGGCATAGATAGCTAATGATGACAATTAAGAATTGTGTAAAATAAATGAAAATCAATACTCAGAACAGTTCGGGAAAAATGGGAAAAAGAGAGGAAGTAAAATAACATGTAGTTTGTCTATTAGAGGAAAAATTAGTAGTGGCTTGTATTCTGAAATGCCTGCTGCAGTAAAGGAAGGGTAGCTGATAGCATTCTCTTTTCATTGTCTTTTTCATTGTCATAAAAACTCCCACATCCCTGCTGGGGTGACTAGAGGGACCTGCTTGGACTAGCTGACCTGGAAGGAAGATGGCTCTGTTTTAATTTTCTAAACAACATCCAAACCTTGCCAGTTATATATCTGAAAGGAAACTATCAAAGGTTCCTAGATGTTGACACGTGGACATATTTTTTGTACAATTATTGATATGTTTTCTGCATTTTAAGCTCCATGACAAGTCGTGGGGGTGTTTATATCCTAGGAGGCAAGAGGCTTCTGGGGCCAAGATGACCAGCTATGACCAACTTATGCTGTGGGTACCGCACTGGGCAAAGCTGGCTCAGGGCCTCTGTGAGCATCCTTCTACAGAGCATCATCTGCAAAGGGATGTGTGTGCTGCTCCCGCTAATTCACCGAGCGCTCGGCTCAGCCCAACCAGGAGCTATGCGCTAACCTTCATTACTACATTCATATTAAAAGACAACTCTGCGTCTTTCAATCATGTATTTCCCTCTAATTAAGGCATATTCACTTTTTCCCCTAATTAGGTATTCTTTGTTGCATAATGTTTGCTCTAATCTTTTGGAATCTTTCTCAATATCCAGTCATTACAGGCTCCCCTCGAATTCAACCAAAGCATGTTATTTTTCTGCTAATTATATCCTCATTTACAGATTGGCGCCTCTTCTGATTGGCTCGGTGCACCAGTTGCTATGACTTCATTAGTTGCGTCTCCTGACCCTGTTATTTCTTGTGACAGGACTTGCTCCTTGTGTCCTGTGGCTCCAGATTCCAGGGTCACTTCTCGCCAGGGCTGAAACAGTGTCAAACACACAGAGGTTTAGAGGGTGGACACCGCGGCTGCAGTCGCTAATGACTACACACAGCCACCGTACAAATTACCAGCGCTGCTGGGCCGTCCCTTCCTCTTTTTTCCTTTTTAAATGAATGTTTTAAGGGTGTCATTAACAGGTTAGTTTCATTTTTAAAAACCTGCCTGATTTTTAAAAAAGCTAAGCATGTCTTTCTCCCTGCTATGGTTCCCACAGAAAGCATCTTTCAAGTACCAAACCTCACAACCTTCCGTTTAGGATGGGGCTGCCACTGTGCCACTGTGTGAGCAGGAAATTCAGGTTTCATCTCAGTTGTTGTCAGTCTCAAAAAATTTTGAATTTTAAAATCTCGAAAGTGATGATAGTAGAATTCTCTCATTCCAGGCAGACACGAGTAACCAAAAGAAAAACAACCAAATTAAAACAAAATTATATAAAACTACAACATACTAACATAAATTGCTGTTGTTACAGAAAATAGCAAGATGAAGCCCTCTGTGCAGCCAAATTTTTTTTTAAAAAGAGTTTAATGGATTAGATATGATATATATATAATATAAAAAGAGATAATTAAAATGAATGAATTACATTTGCATACCAATGCTATCATTTTAATAAGCAGAGTAGAGAAATGGGATGTGAAAATTGGGGGTTCCCAGGGCAGACAATATGTTGTGATCCCCACTTTGAAATTCTAGGCCATCGGAATAACCCAGTTTCCTGGAATTAGAGACCCAGGAAGAATCAAGCCTGCAGAGTTTAAATGCAAGTTAGTTAATATGAAAAATGCTGTATCTAGTTGTTTGCAAAATTACTTTTGTTGATTAAAAGGCTCTTCAGAACTTCCGGCTGGTGAAAGGGTTTTAAATTGTCTAATGCTGATTGTGATTGCTATGCAGAAAAAAGGCAGTGCAAAGCAAACCATTATATCACTGAATCTTTGTTAAGCAGGCCTTGAAAGTGTCTGACAGCATAATTAATCTTGTGATATGAACAAAGAAACCAACTCAATAGTATTGAAGATGCTTATTAAAAATACTAAATACCTTTTTCCACTTAAAAACCTTTTGAAACAGTGTGGGAAGTGGCATTACCTTTTTGTTTTTGCAGCATTTTCAAGTAAAATTGATACTCAGGTCTACAGCACAGCAGCAAAACTGTGAAGTGGACAATAAGAATTAGTTTAAAAAAAATCATGATTCCCAACCAAGGATGCTGGCTGGCTCGCCAACCTGGCAGCTGCAGGTTCAGACAACGCCCCCTGGCAGCAACGCCACTAGCCAAAGGAGTTGAAGCAGAATGAATGGTTGACAAATCCTCGTTTGATAACAAAAACCTATCAAGCCTGCAGCCTTCCCTTGCTCTCTTTTCTCTTGGGGATCTCAGATGAAGGCTCTGCATGCAACCATTTACGATTCCAAAGAGCTTTAGAGACACAAGATATATTTGGATTGTTTGGTGGTCTTTTTGTTAGGGCAGAGTTTGGGGTCCAGTTATCAGGGTTTCCTGGGTCTCCTAGGGAACTCAGTCATGTCTACATCCCGAGGAAATGACCAAAGAAGACCCCAAGGGGCCACCAGCAATATTTCTAACCTGTGTGGGTGAGACAATGGGTCACTGCCTGCAGGCGGGGCAACTGTGGGGGAGGGGCAGGGGCTATGGTGAGCAGGGAGTTGGTGAGAGAGCTTCCTTTTATTGGCTGGAATTTTTACCTGGGATGGTAACTATAGAGACCACCGATATGTGACACTTTGCTGTCAACAATTTCAGTGTAACTAAATTTCACGTAATTTCAGTGCATGTAGCAATAAGCATTTATTGAGCTCACACATCTGTGGAATGACGAGGGGAGGGTGTTGGCTGATCTTGACTGGGCAGCTCCATTAGCTTTAGCTGGAATGGCTCTGCATTCTTGCATCTGCAAGTAAGATCGACTCAGCTGACCCGGATGGACCTAACTGAGGCAACTCGGTTCCATGAGTCCCTCACCCTTATTGGTCCAGGCATTTTCTTCTTATGGTAATGGCAGAAATACACAGCAGCAAGCATGGGAGGGCTTCTAGGCCTAGGTTTGTAGCTGGGAGTTAATGCCATGAGGTGCTCAGAAATAGTCACAGTAATAAAAAGCTTTGCAAAAGGGGTTAGAGAAGGGACTGAAAGAGACACGTTAATGTGTTCATATTTCGTATACTTACATTCTGCACTTTTAGGATAAAGAAAGTGTTAACATCTAGTTATAGCTTAAACTCTTTTGCAAACTAACAATGAAAAGCATTTTTTTTAGTATGAATGAATATAAATTGGAATGAACTATTAGTGTTCCATGATGCTGGCAATCAGAAGAGAGATCAGTGAGAAGAAGACTATAGATTGAAAGGGGATGGTTTAAACCATAATCATTTGTGCTTGATATGTTCATCTACCAAACAAAACACATAAAAAGAAAAATCCATAATCAACAGAATTAATAAGAAAGTTCAGCAAGATAGCTGGATAGACCACCAAACTACAAAAATCAATAGTATTTCATTTTGCCAGCTATAAGCATCCAGGGAAAATAATTTAAAAAGTAAAATATCACTCACAATATCTACAACACATAAAGTTTACAGAAATAATACTTCAAAAGCTCTGATGATAAATTTATATTATGAACATGGTCATATTCTAAGCATGCCAGTTCTCTTGTACTTAAATTTAATTCAATCTAAATATAAATTCCAGTGGGAATTTTGAGAAAATTTACATATTTGTTCGAAAATTTAAATTTGTTTTAAAATTACTCTAAAATTCAGTGAAAGATATAAAAAGCTAATTCAATAATCAAATGAAGACTAAAGACTTAAGAATCGTTATACCAAAAGTAGAGTCATATTACAAAGTCATACCAGTATAAACGGTGTGGTATTGGCAAAGAGTAAATAGACCAGTGAACAGACAATATCAGAGATCTAAAGAGAGAAGCTGAATTCATTAGTAGTTATTCTTGAGAAAACTAGATCACTCCATAGAGCAATATAAAAGAAGATTTCTACTTAATATCACATTCAAGTGGACTCTAAGTGGATTGAAAAATGAAAAGGTAAGGTGTAAATATGAATGGTAAAAATAAACAATTATTAGAAGAAAACATTGCTGTGACATAGGGAGAAGGTATTTTCTAAACAGAATTTTAAAAACTCAAAAGATAGGCAACAATATCTGCCAGATTTACTCACTTCAAAATTGAAGGCTTTTGGAGGACACATCAGATAAGTTAATAAACCAAGGACAGAATGGGAGATTTTGCAATATTTTAAATTGAAAAAGGATGAATACCTAGACAGTAACCCCAAGAGAAAATGGTCAAATTCTATGTTAAGGCAATTTACAGAAGAGGAATCTCTAAAAGCTGATAAGTATAAAAGGAGAAAATGAACATCATTAGTAACCAGAGATATGCAGAAAAAAAATTTTTTTTTAAGATAGCTTTTTATACCTTTACAAAAATTGGACTGCTAGAAAATCCCCAGTGTTTGTAGGGATGAAGACACTTATGCTCTGCTGGAGCATCCATGACTACTTAGCACTATTAAACACACACACTGCCCACAGTTCCCTGGCAAATAGATGTTGAATGAGCAGTACATGCTGGGAATTGCCTGGAGAGCACACTCAGGATCAATGTCCCAAGGAGTGAAATTGATAAGAGAAGTTGAATTGAAATGTAGTCACCACAAGATCTCACATTATTTTACAGGGAGGTCCAGAGCTAGAGGGCCCTGGATCTTGTGTAAAGCAGTTTTGTAAGTCCCCTGGGAAGAACTCAGAGAAGAGGGCAGCCAACCCTCCTAGCAGTTGGGATTTCGTTGGTTCTGAATAGGCAATCTGGGTGACCTACTCTAGCAAACACTGTACTCTATGGTCCAGGAATCCTAGCATTGGACCCACTTTGCAAATAATACATGGATGTTAGTCACAACATTAAATGTAGAAGCAGCAGTTGGGAGCTTGTATGTCCAGCCCTGAGAAGATTAGTAAAATGTAGAGATGTGATGTAATTCTGAGCAATGGATTACTGTGCACACCTAGCAATGGATCTTAACATCTGTAATATGTGCACACTGGTAACAGTATGCACTTGCCAAGAATGGAGACTAAGGAACAGATAACAGTGGTTGTCTATGGGGATGGGGTTAAAAGAGAATAAATAAATAGACAAATCAAAAGACAGGTTTTGCATAGATGGATGGTGGAAATATGTTGCAAATCCAGGATTACAATGATCCCAAGCCTCTGCTCCCCAGTCCCAGAAGAAAAAAATGTCAGTGTAGGGACAGAAATTTCTTATCATTATTTAGGTCAACCCCTAGACCATTCCACGTGCTTTCTTTCACATCTAGTCCATATAAAGCCTTTATGGACTTGTGGTCCAGGTGGTATATGTATTTTCCAGGGAAACAGGACTAGAGATTATTTTCCAGATGTTTTGAACTTAGGTTTTCATACTTGAGTCTAACTGAAGGTTTATGGAGTGCATGAAGAAAGAAGTTTAAGTTCTTCACACTTTTGGAGTTCCTTTGCAGAGAATAAATTCAAGCATGGGCTTGGGAAAGATGTTGCCAATGGAAAGTAGGCATGGAGAGAATCAGGAATTTGAAGAGGCAGTGGCTCCAGCAGGGAAGGAAGGCATTCCTGGAGCTAATGCAGTGAAAAGTGCAGTCTTACAATGAGGAGGAGAAACAACGTTCAAGAGATGCTCAAGTATTTTTAAACTGTGAAACTGCCAAAGAGAATCTGAGGCAGAATGTATACAGTCCACATGGAGAAAGATTTTTTTATAGAAAAATCCAGTTTCTAGGATATTCTTATCACAGAGTTGGGAAGCAGGAAATAAATTCAGAACAATGGCTCTGTGGAACTCTTAATGCCAAGAGCGTCTAGCCTCGCATCTCAAGTCTGGACTCTTGAAAGTAAGAAAGTATATACAAGGAGCTATGTGACTGAGTAGTCTGGGCTCTAGTTCTGATGGGCACGGCCGTGTTCTTCTTCTTTTTTTTTTTTTTTCTGATGAGTCCTCTCCCTGTTTAGATGTCAGCTTGCCCATCTGTAAAGGAAAAGTTTAACTTTTTTTTTTTTTTCCTGGACTTGATATAAGAGAGTGATGTAAGAAAATGTTGACAAAATCTCTGCTCCTGCTGTCAGGGAGATGGATCGAAATAGCTAAGCCGTATCATATGAGCAACTAATGGGGTTCTTTGCTGAAGAGGAGGAGGAAGGGGAAGAGAGGGTTAAGGAGAGGAAGAGAGGGAGGAAGAGGAGGAAGAAAGGAATGGAACTGGGAAGTAATGCAGGAGGATAAAAAGAAGGAAAAAGAAAAAGAATAATTTAAGTAGAGTGTCTGGTAGCGTTTGTCATCCCCTCAGTTTGATGTAGTGTGAGCATTCACGTCTGTAGTATAGGTCTAGTGTTTGAAAATAAAAACTTATGTATTTAAAAACATCGGAACTTTTCTGATGGTCCAGTGGTTAAGAATCTGCCTTGTCATGCAGGCGACAGGGTTTCCATCCCTGGCTGGGGAACTAATATCCCACGTGCTGTGAGATAACCAAGCTGCTCACCGCAATTACAGAGTCCCCAACAATCGCTCAGTTGTGTCCGACTCTTTGCAACCCTATGGACTGTAGCCTGCCAGGCTTCTCCATCCATGGGATTATCCAGGCACGAATACTGGAGTGAGTTGCCATTGCCTTCTCCAGGGGATCTTCCCGACCCAGGGACTGAACCCGAGTCTCCCTCACTGCAGGCAGACTTTACTGTCTGAGTCACTAGGGAAGCCCCAACAAAGACCTAGTGAAGACACACCCCCAAAAAAAATCTTCTATGATCTCAGTGCAATCCAGTTACATCATTTGCTGCTCTACTAACACAGTAACAATTTATTCCAACACTGGTGAAAACAAATGACCCTCTTGGACTTACTGAAAATTGACATATTTGTACATGGACATATACCTAAAAGATTTAAGGGATTTTTTTATTTTTATTTTTTGGGGGATATTTTGTATTACACATTTTCTTTTTACTTACATGCGTTATTGAGCACATGGTATTATAAGTGTCCCAACATCTGATGTCCCTTCCTATATATGGGCTCTTTCTCACGTTTATGAGACAGAGCCTGCCTGCCTCCACAGAGGTTGAAATGACAACATATTTTTCTCATTCGTTTCGCAAATTGGACAAAAGGACATGAATCTGTGGGTTAACCCTTCATGAAACGGTGAAGTGGGGACTGTGAGTAATCGTTCTAGAGAGACGGTGACAGTGTGTCCACATCTTATTTCCTGAAGCGCCCATAGCATCGTGGCCACATGAGGGATGCCCGCGTAAGATCTGTGGGGCTGGCGGGGTTGGCCAGAAGATTAGGCTCAGCAGTGCTGACCACATGGCTTCTGTGGAGTGATCGGGCATCTTTTCCAGTCCCGTGACCCCTGTCTACAGGCCTGCTGGATATAAAGATTTCTCAAAATCCTTCTAGTAATTTTTCTTGGTCTTGAATTAGTTTGATTTTACTTCTAACTCTTGGAGCTAAGAATCTTGATGTGGAACATTAGAACTTAACTCCCATGTAAGAGGCAATTCTGCTTGTTTAAATGCTTGACTTAATCCACCAAGGAAGCCATCTGGACTTGTAGTTTTCATTGTGAGAAGTTACTTAATTCCATTTGTTGTGGTGGTGGTGGTGGTGGTTCATACATGACTCCAGGTGGTTCATGTATGACTCCAGGATATATTCCTAATATAATAGGATATAATAGATAAACACAGTCACATTTTAAAAATCACTTAGCATATTACCTATCTTGGTAAATGTTCTAGGTGAAATTTTTAAAATTGCATTTTGCTGTTATTGGGTAAAGTAGTCAATAAATGTGAATGAACTCTTATTGATTGACATAGTTACTATATATTTCTGTATCTTTACAGATTTTAAACTTGTTCTACCAGTTACTAGAGAGGAGTGTTGAAATCTTCAACTATATTTTGTATTTGTCTATTTTCCTTTTAATTCAGTAATTATTTGCTTTATGTACTTCTAAGATATATTTTTAGGGACATAAAGGTTTGTTTGTTGTGTTTTTTGAAGATTCTAAGTATTGTATCTTAAGAAATAAAATATCTTTGTCTCTAATAGTCTAATATTCCTTGCACTGAAGTCTATTTAGTCTATTAGTTTAGTCCTATGTGACTCTACTTACATAATTAATTTTGTATCATATACCTTTTTCTGTCTCTTTTTGTAAGCTATTTGTGCTTTATTTTTAAAATAGGTTTCTTGTAGGTAGATGTTAATCTTTGATATTCAGCAACAAAAATAAAATTCCAAGGAATTCTTGGGAATTTAAGTTGTCCCATATTTCTCATTTCACTGCTTTGTTTTCTCAAGGACATATTTACACATAAATTTTTCAGTAACATGTAAAATAATCTCCATCTGAAAAGGAAACATTAACACAAAATAAATGCCATATAAAATTTGTAAATTTGAAAAAGAAAATAGTACCGTGAAATTTAAACGCTATCGTTCTTTAAAATTTTTCATTCAGATATATTTAAAGAATTAACAGAATATTATTTAAGTTTATAGTATTGATGAGGGTAAAAGAGGAGAGTAAAAAGCTGACTTGAAACTCAACCTTAAAAAAACTAAGATCATGGCATGGTATGCAGTACTATCACTTCATGGCAAATAGAAAGGGAAAAAGTGGAAGCACTGGTTTTATTTTCTTGGGCTCCCAACTCACTGTGGACTGTGACTGCAGCCGTGGAATTAAAAGACACTTGTTCCTTGGGAAGAAAGCTATGATGAACCTAGTGCATGTCTGTTAGGTCGCTTTAGTCATGTCCGACTTTCTGACCCTGTGGACTGTAGCCTGTCAGGCTCCTCTGTCCATGGGATTCTCCAGGCAAGCATACTGGAATGGATTGCCATGCCCTCCTCCAGGGGATCTTCCCCAGCCAGGGATCACACCCGTGTCTCTTATATCTCCTACACTGGCAGGTGGGTTCTTTACCACTGGTGCCAATGACAAACCTAGGCAGCATATTAAACAGCAGAGTCATCACTTTGCTGACACAGGTCCATATAGTCAAATCTCTAGTTTCTCCAGTAGTCATGTACAAATGTGAGTGTTGGTCCATAAAGAAGACTAAGCACCAAAGAATTGATGTTTTTGGATTGTGTTGTTGGAGAACACTCTTGAGTCCTTTGGACTGCAAGGATATCAAACTAGTCAATCCTAAAGAAAATCAACCCTGAATATTCACTGGAAGAATTGTTGCTGAAGCTGAAGGTCCAATCCTTTAGCTACTTGATGTGAAGAGCTGATTCATTTGAAAAAAACCCCGATGCTGGGAAATATTGAAGGCAAAAGGAGAACGGGGTGGCAGAGGACAGGATGGTTAGATAACAAATCATTCATTCAATGGACATGAATTTGAGCAAACTCCTGGAGATAGTGGAGGACAGAAGAGCCTGGCCTGCTGCAGTCCATGGGTCGCAGAGTCAGACATGACTTAGAGATTGAATAACAACAAATTTAATTTTATATTTACCAATTAAGGTACATGGGGAAAATGTTAACAGATTCATAAATCCAGTTCTTACTATTTCAACTATTGAAATATAATTATTTAATGTCATGTTTTCAAAGTGTCTTCCTTTGCATTTCTGCTTCCATCAAAAAGATACGATTAAACCTAATAATAAAGTTTATAACTGTGTTCAATAAAAAGGTGTCATTCTTTTAAAAAAAGTTAAGCACACAAAGCATTAATTTTCCTGTGGAGTAGGATTTACCTTTTTCATGGTAAACATTACAAATGTAGAAATTTTTCTTTCCTTTTTTCATTGAAGTTGATTGAATTAAGAATGCATCTAAAAGTATCCACAGATTGGGCTTTAGCAGACCTGTTCCTTCATATAAAATCACTTCCTTTTTAACAATAAAAGTATTTTGTCACCTTGTCTTTATTTTGGTTTTGATGTTGTTAACTATCGATTTTCAGATTTAACATCAATTTCTAATAGTATTTTAGAGTAATATACAGTATTCAGGAGAAGGCAATGGCACCCCACTCCAATACTCTTGCCTGGAAAATCCCATGGACGGAGGAGCCTGGTGGGCTGCAGTCCATGGGGTCGCTGGGAGTCGGACACGACTGAGCGACTTCATTTTCACTTTTCACTTTCATGCATTGGAGAAGGAAATGGCAACCCACTCCAGTGTTCTTGCCTGGAGAATCCCAGGGATAGGGGAGCCTGATGGGCTGCCGTCTATGGGGTCGCACAGAGTCAGACACAACTGAAGCGACTTAGCAGCAGCAGCAGCAGCATACAGTGTTCACATAGTCCACTACTTGTATTTCTCCTGTTAAAAGTCCTTACAAAGAATTACAGCCTATTGTGATTATTACACCATTGGAATATGCTAGTGAACATTATGGGATAGTATTCATGTAATGTAACATTTGAATCACCTGTCAAACAACGTATATAGCATAGCACAGGCTCATGTGCTAAAAATACCAAATTAGGGACTTATTTTGAATTCAAAGCTTGTTTCTGGAAACAGCACTCAGGATTCACATAAAATATGCTTTATAAACTTATTAATAGTTATTATATTTGCAGGAATGATTTACTCTTAGTAGATGACAGGGCCATAATCACAAGTTTATAAAGCAACAGCAGCTGCTTCTCTCACCTGCTCCTTTCCTAGCTGCTTTAAATGTTTATCTTAGCTTTAGGCTCTGCCTAACAGTGCTTCCTTCTCTTGCTCTTGGGTTGACATCAGTGGATTTCTTAGAACCAATAATATGTCTATATTTATTGTGAAGCTTTAATTTACACTCAAGATTTATAACTCTCCTGTTTTCCCAATTTCTAGGCTGATATTTATCAGACTCTTTATTGGAGAAATATATAAACTTCCCTAAGATGCACAGAAGCAATCCCATATGGAAATATGAATCATATATTTGTCTTGCTTTTTCATCATCTAATAATCTCTGGCTTTTAATTGGTATGTTAGGCTATTTACATTTAATGTAATTATTAATATGTTAGAATTTACATCTATCATCTTGCTATTTGTTTTATATATGATCCCAGTTTTTCTCCTTTTTTTTCTCTTTTCTATTTTCTTTTCAATCTATTAAGCACTTTTTAGTATTCCATTTTATTTCTACCTTGGACATATTAAGTACATTTTTGTTCCATTTGTTTTAATTGCTCATGGTTTTCCAAGTGCATTTTTACCTTTTTAGGCCACTTTCAAATTGTGTTATGCCACTTTATGTATAATGTAAGAACTTCAAATATTACAAGTCTACGTCTCCCTTCCCATTTTTCCATCCTTTGTGCTACTGTGACCTTGCATTTTAATTCTACTGGAGTAGATTGCCATTTCCTTCTCTAGGGGTTCTTCCCAACCCAGGGATCAAACCCGGGTCTCCAGCATTGTAGACAGGCGCTTTATTGTCTGAGCCACCAGGGAAATCCTTTAATTCTACAGATATTATTAACTACACTGTTATCTGTATCTATATTTGCTTGTGTTGTGTTTGTATATCTATATCTGTATCTTTATCTCCATCCTTCAAAGGTTATCGTTTAAAAAATATTGCATAGTATTGTATAGATTTTTTTCATCTACTTACTATTTTTGGTGCTCCTCATCCTTTCTTACAGATCTGAGTTTATGTTTATGTTCCTTCTACCTAAAAACCTGGGTTCTTTCAGCTCAGTCTCACATTTCCTGAAAACTGTTTCAGAGTCAGTGCCTGTACTAGGCAGTAAAAATACAGAAGGAAGAGGAGGTGAGAGCCCTCTCAGGATGCTCAAGGGCCTATAGTCCAGAGTATGATGAATTCACTCAAAATCACAAGGCTGAGTGATGCCACAGAGGCGTGACCCATGGATGGAGCTGGTGCTCCTGTGGAGGAGATCAGTGGCATTATTGGTGGCGACATCCAGAGGAGGTGACAAACAAACTGGGTATTGACAAAGATAAAATGAGAATTACTCCTTGGAAAGAAAGTTATAACCAGCTAGACAGCATATTGAAAAGCAGAAACATTACTTTGCCAACAAGGTCCATCTAGTCAAGGCTATGGTTTTTCCAGTGGTCATGAATGGATGTGAGAGTTGGACTATAAAGAAAGCTGATCGCCGAAGAATTGATGCTTTTGAACTGTGGTGTTGGAGAAGACTCTTGAGAGTCCCTTGGACTGCAAGGAGATCCAACCAGTCCATCCTAAAGGAGATCAGTCCTGGGTGTTCACTGGAAGGACTGAGGTTGAAGCTGAAGCTCCAATGCTTTGGCTACCTGATGCGAACAGCTGACTCATTTGAAAAGACTCTGATGCTGGGAAACATTGAGGGCAGGAGGAGAAGGGGATGACAGAGGAGGAGATGGTTGGATGGCATCACTGACTCAATGGACATGGATTTGGTTGGATTCCCAGAGTTGGTGAGGGATAGGGAGGCCTGGAATGCTGTGGTTCATGGAGTCACAAAGAGTCGGACCCAACTGAGCAACTGAATTGAACTGAAATGATCTGTGTGTGAGTACATATTTAAAGTGGAATAGTTTGAGAGCTTGGGAAAAAAAAAAAAAAACAGCGACTCTATGATCCCATGTTCGTGCTCACTGGCCAGAAGCCTGAGGGCTTTCCTTGCTGGTAAAGCCCCTTTAGCCACTCTAGACATCATCTTATGCTCTACTTAAACACAAGTGCTTGAACCAGAGGAGTTTCTGCAACTTCAGGACTTGTCTTCACTAACAGATGACACAAAAAGCCTCGGAGAGGAAAATCTCTTCCCTACTGATGGGAGGAGCTTGTCTGGCTCCTACAAAGGATAAGTTCAGAGCCAGCATAGCAAACTCCCTCAGACAACATCTGATTTCCAAGAGCTGAACAACCTCTGAGGCTCTGTGCTTTTAGCACACCCACTGCCAGAATGACACACTCAAGGTTTTCATGGTGGGTACCAGAGGCCCTCCTGCCAGAAGCTCTTGATACAATCAAGATAAGACTGTCAAGGACTTAACACAACTCTGGGATCTTGGAAAAGAAACCTCCTAGCTCCACTTGGGGACTGGCCCTTTCTCAGTATAATAGCCTGCCATCTGACTTTGAATCCAGATTCTTGGGTCAGTTCACGTCTCTGCGAGTCTCAAAAACTCCCCCAGATTTTTCTCTTCTCCACCCATTTCTACAGGCATGTACTTTAATGCTCTGAACTTATCCCTCATCCAGTAAACAAAGCCTCAGTAACATATAAACATGATTTATGAAAACAAATCTTCCCCCAAATCTGCTTCAAAAAGCAGTGTCACATAGCTGTAAGCAAAGATGAAAGGCCACGATTAACAGGACCTACATCTGCAACGAGGGGAGACGCAGCTTGGGTCTCTCCCCGCGGAGTGTGTGCACGAGGCTGACTGGTGAAACTCCTAACCAGCCTGTACTGTTTCCTGTGTGCCAGTGTGCTGGACTAAGTGCTTCCCATTGGCGAGACCTCACTATATTCATGCCATCCAAAGGGATGTCGTATCATGTTGTAGATGAGCTTTAGAAAGAGTAAGTAGTTTACACGAAATCACAGAGCTAGTGCATAGAAGAGCTAGGACAAGGTGAGCAGCAGTAAGAGAGAACTATTTACTAGCAGAGCTGGTAAATAAAGTAATAAAGTAAATACATTAAGCCTGTTCTAGAGCAGCCAGACCCCAGCTAACCCACACATTGTCTGTAATACATAATTGTAAAGCCCCTGGATTTTGGAGTTGTCTGTTACGCGGCAAAAGTTAACTGATATACTTACCTTCTCAGTTCATTCTCAGTCCCTGCTGCTGCTGCTGCTAAGTCGCTTCAGTCATGTCAGACGCTGTGCGATCCCATAGATGGCAGCCCACCAGGCTCCCCCTTTCCTGGGATTCTCCAGGCAAGAACCTAGGGCCTAGCCAAGCCCCCAGAGTGGTGTAGATATTCAATAACTGTTGTTTGAAATAATTTTCTTAAAAATCACCTTAAAAATTCATCATAATGCCTATTAATTGGCATATGTACACTGTGATATTCCTCCATGTGGTTTCAGAGGAATAAAAACAAACAAATGAAGATAGTGTGATGTGGGTCACTAAGGATCTGAGCTCCTAGGAGTCAAGGCCTGGGACCACCCCCCACCTTGGCATCTCCTGGAGACAGTTGACACTTCCCACACTGACTCTGATGGAGCCAGCCTCCTTCATCTCCCACTGGACTGCAATGGTATGAAGTGAACCAACCAGGCAAGGCACTGATTGGGATTCCATGCTGATTCTGGAAGGCATGGCCACCTCTACCCCAGGGTGTGTGAGTCTCGCCAGAGGTTGCCAGTGTGGAGTCAGATCCACTTTTTGTCTGATTTGTTTCAAAGGCAATTTGCCAGCAGGTCTGAGGAAGCCCAATGCCTGCTCAGGCTGGCTGAATGCTGTTTCCCAGGAGCAGGATTCTGCAAGGTGGACCAGCAGGTAGAAGACGTGTTCTTCAGAGAGCCGCATCCCCGTGGGAATGGTGACAGCTTGAGCCTGCTGGGGAGTCGTGTTGTGTTCCGAGGTGTGAAGGGAAGGCAGGAACTGTGCATATGCTGTGCCATACAGTTTTGCCTACTGCTGCTGGGAGCTTCACCGTAGCTGTGAATGCTCTATTCCTCTCCTCTTCACCCTTGAAGATTCGCGAACACTCAGGATTGGGCTGTGTGAGGCAGAGCCTTCCCCTGAATGGCAGGCACTGGAGAATGTGGTTCTGATGGTTCCACCTCCTGGGGTCGATGGGCATGTGTTAGGGAACCTTTTAAAGCTTGTGGCTAAACAGCCTGCCCATCCTGAAGCAGCCTTCCCACCACTGCAGGGTGGAGGATTTTGGTCTCGTTGAAGGTTTTTCTTGGTACAGATTTAAAAAGCAAAACACCTTTTAAAAGAGCAGACATGAAGGGTATCTAATCGGAGGCTGCAGGAATGGAGAGACCATCCATTGCTCTAAGGGAAACACAGATTGATGCCCATGTACATCTGGCACAATTTAGAGACAGCCCTTAGGTAGGCTTAAAGTCTATAGTCTGCAAACCACGAATGTGCTTCTGTCTTTGCCAGAGAGAACAGGGAGCCTTAAAGAGACTCTCTTAGGATTGTTGAGAGAAGGAAAGAAAAACAGGAGGAGAGAGAGGGGAGGAGAAAAAGAGAAAAGAGGAGGGGCAAGGGAAGAGAAGGAGAAATTCTTGTCGAAATCTTTTTAGTGCACAAAACTAATTCTGTTCATCTTGGATTTGGTGAGCTGGGTAATATTCTGTGCACGGCTCCTAAATGAATTATTAAATGTCAACTCAAGACGGCTTAACTAAAATACCCAATTTAATAACCAAAAGTATCTAAGGTAACAATACCACTTTTACAAGTGAATGTAGAGTTGTCAAGTCAAACCATTATAGACAAGCTTTGGGGTTTTCAAATAATCTTCCTCCACATCTCATCTTCTGTCACTAAATACCCACTCTGGAAAGTGTGCTCCTTTTCAATAAAGATCATCCCTCCGGTGCAGGCTTTGCTAGTCAGACCCAGCCAGCAAACCCCCCTTTTTTTTTTTTTCCTTTCTAAAATATAAAGCTAAACAAGATCTCAGTCACAACCACCAAATCTTTATTAATGCATTCCTTGTGCTACTTCTGAATATTAATAAAAATTAATAATTAATTTTGCCTTTGGCATTGCAAGATATACTAGTTTTAATTAGTGTACTGTACTCCTATACAATTAAAAATAATTGATGTCCACGCTTATTGGCGGTGTCTGTGATCTTCTTTTCTGTTGTTGTCAACAAATGCCTTAAAAACAAGTTCAAGAATGTTGTGCTGTCTGCTTGATTTACACACCCAAAGTAACAGGCAAATCTTTTATGATGAAACAGAACAGTTTTCTGTTTAAATTATACACAAGTATATTAACTAGAAAGAGAAAATTAAAAGCTGATGGCTACAAGGAATAATGGAAAGTCTATAAAAATGTTTTATCTATCAACAAATTTGCCTGGAAAATATCAATGGTTGGCACCATCTCTCAGCTGAAACGTGGAGAGGCCATCTTGGATCTGTTATGTCAATTCCATCAAGCATTTAATTCCAATGTCCTCCTTAATCAGCTTTAGTTATTTAAATTCAGCATATCATGTTACTGTTCTAGTACATCATTTTAATTGTGCCATGAACTACTTTATTATGGAATGTTGACGTATCTCCTTGTGTCTCTCGCTTCCTCTTTCTTTCCTAACAATGCAGACTGTAGAACTCAAGACAGAACTCCAGATAAAGAGAAAAGAGTTTCCTTTGAAAACACTCGTATCAGGAATTTTGAACAGAGAGAGTGGTTGCTGTTCTGGAGGATACAACTCAGATCCCACAGCACATGTATTTCTTGGCTTTATTTCTTAGAGTCAAGAGTCTTATTTTAGGAAATCTCTGCTAAACAACTACAAATATACATGGGGTGCCAAGAAGTGATATACCAAGAGGATATAGACTTAGTAAAGTGTAGGGCAAAGAAGAAAGGGGCAGCATGAGGTATGAGCCTCACCCTTTACCTAGACTCACTGGTGAGTGAGTGTTTTTAAACAGAAAACCAGAAATTGATGCAAATGTTTCTTTTATCAGGCTAATGATCTTAATAGCAGTTTTAAGGAAAAACTATGCCAAATTGTCTGTCCTAAAAATGTAATCTTTGGCTTATTTTCCATAGCAGTTTTGCCTTCATACTACGTATCATGATCTAAGTTATCTCAGTCATGCATCTGATTACTTGCTCACAGTCCGTGCTTCCGACTGGAATCTTCCTGCCATGAGGGCAGGCGATACTGTCATTCTTTCTCTCCACAGCTGCACTCACCATGCCCAGCACAATGTCCGGCAGACATTAGACATTTAGCAAACATCTGTGGATGTTACTAATTCTGATCTAAAATATAATTTTTGTCCCTTGAATGTTTTGAATTTTTTTTTCTCACACTTCAAAAGTTGAATGGATAAACAAACTGTGGTAAAACCATATAATGGTCTATCACTCAGCAACAAAAACAACTAAACTACTAATACACACAATACCTTGAAGGAATCTCAAACAATAGGCTGAGCAATGCATGCCAGTTACAAAGAATGCAATCTGCATGATTTGGTGTGTCTGCAGTCCTGGAGCAGAGAAAGCTGGGCTGTGGTGTGAGAAATCAGGACAGAACTTGGGTCACCTCTGGATGGGAGTCACTGGACAGGGGCCTCAGGGAACATTCTGGGGTCATGGAAATGTACATCTTGATTAGGCTGGTGGTTACACGAGTGTGTCCACTTGCCCAAACTCATCAAACTGTCCCCTTAAGATCTGTGCACTTACAGTATGAAATTTCTTCCTTTTTTTTTCTTAATCTTAGCAATACACATTATTTTTCTAATCCACTGGTAAATGTAGGCGGCAACTCACAAATCGTATACCGTTGGGAGGTTCTGGATTCCTCTCTCCCCATCACTGCCTTCCTTCGCAGGTCCCTGGACAGGACATCCAGGGGCGAGAGACAAATGTTACAGTCCCTCCTGTAGCCTCACCTGCCCCTCCAGGCTGGTGGGTTTTCCCAGCTGGCTTCTCCCTGACCTGAAGGCTGTGCCCTATCTCTCTGGCTTGATGCACGGGGCATGAAGGGCAGGGGTTTCTCCATTATAAGCACGCAGTTTTGGACGCAGAGACGTGCCTGGCTCCTCCACCAGAAGCTGTGAATAACACTCTTAACAGCCCATGCAAATGCTGTGGTCTGTGTCTGTGTGCCCAGCTGGTCTGCTGATCAATTTTTACTTCTCAAATTGGGTCAGTGAAAAGGCTGGAGCTTTCTGTTCCTGTGATCTAAATTCTCCCTGCAATCTAAATTCTATTAACACTGGGAAACCTGGAAATACCAAGGCAGGCCTTTGGCTTCGCTGGGGACCACCTTTCAGAAAGGTCCATTGACCTATTTTCTTTTTAGACTTTCTTTTAATTAAAAGGCCCAAATTTCCTGGGTGTTAATGGAGGATTAGCTTGAGAATTACAAGGTCGTGTATCAAGCAGAGAACAAGCAAGGGACAAGGTGAATGGTGCCTCACTCTAAACGGGGCTTAACCACATCTGGAGGTTCTTCTTGTTCAAGAAATCACAGTGTGACCTCCTCATGTCTGGAGGAAGCACCAAGGCAGGTGAGAGGGCATCTGGATAGTGCACCCTGGTGAGGGGATGGGCTGTGGACTTGGGGCGCCCTTTGGGGAGACTGTCAGCTTCTTCTAAAAATTGTATCTTGCCTTATTCTACCGGGGCTTCCCTGGTGGCTCAGCAGTAAAAAAATCAGCCTCCAATGCAGGGGACTCAAGAGATGCAAGTTTGATCCCTGGATCAGGAAGATCCTCTGGAGAAGGAAATGGCTACCCATTCCAGTATTCATGCCTGGAGAATCCCATGAACAGAGGAGCCTGGTGGGATACAGTCCACAGGGTCACTAGACACGACTGAGCGATTAAACCACCACCTGAGAGGCTCTGATGGTTCCATCCATCCTGACCTCATTTTTCTGTTTTCCTTTAGTCATGGGCGATGAAAGCACGTTCGGAGCTGGAAGTCAGGACCTGCTTTGTGTTTCCTACTCTACTCTTGTTGGTTAACCTTCTTGGGGGTTCCCAAGAACTTGTGGGTGTCTGACTTGCACCCAGTGGCCTGGGTTCCCCAAAGTGAATTCTGCACCTGACCCGAAGCTCTGACTTATCCAGAATTGTCTCTTGGACAAATTTCTGTTTGGTGTTCTCTATGTCCTCAACCTAAACCTTGTCCAAAGGATGTTGAAGGGCAGACAGCAGCATAGCTCAGGCAGCACAGGTGCCAGAGAGTGACTCTGTATACATGTGGCATGTGGGGGTAGCATCTGAGAAGGAAGCAAGATGCTATGTTGGGTCAGAGAATGAAGGTAGTCCAGAGAGCTGGGACCATCAGAGAGCGTCTCAGAGGAGAGAAACTCAGGCTTCATCTTCAGGGAGGAACAAGTCCAGGTGAGGGAGAAGGTTCAGGCTCAACAGGCAAAAAGATGTGTTTCCTGGTGAAAGAATGAACACTGTTTAGGCCAGAAGCAGTTTGTATTTCCCTTGAAATTCGTATCCCCATCCTAGGTTCACAAGTGTTGCAATATCACAAAGCATATGACCACATACGGCCACCCAAAAGGGACAGAGGGACAAAGCAAGAGCTATGGGGTGTGGTAACTGCCTCACAGACCAGGGAAAGGCATCAGGCAGCTATGGTTTGAATCGCGAGTGTATCAAAAGCATCTCCTCTACATCCCGCCTGTAAAGCTGGGTTTGTGGCATCAAAACTGTCAAGAATATAAAAGAAGCACTTTGTATGTAGTCCTTCAGTACAGGATAGCCGTTGTTGCTTTTCTAGGTTGGGATCAAAAACACATTTACCCTAAATAAGGACCCGTAAAAGGGGGATTTTAAAGCATAAAAATGACAAAAAGTCACAGAATAATGAAACATGGCTTCTCCAGTCTTCACCCACCTTTTCACCATTCAGCCCTGGCTCCCAGGTGAGCCCTTATCCTGACCCCTGAGCTCCACCTACCATTCCTCAATGATCAGTGGCATCATCTGAGCCCATTTTGGCAACATTTACCTTTAAAGAAGTTTATGTTTCCAAGTGGATGCTTAGAACAGAAGTCCCAGCTGCAATAGCACTCAGCTCAATGCTTCTTCAGAACCGAAGGGCCCAGGGAGGACGGAGGGGTGGCATTTTCAGCTTCATACCCCAGGATCTCTGGACCAATCCGAGGTCTCAGCCTCTCTGTTTCTCACGTTCCTGCGTCACCAGGGGTGTGGTGGGCCGGCTGGTGGGGACGGGGGGTGGGGGGGGTGTTGGTGAGGGGAGGGGAGGAGCCCAAAGGAGTTCAGGGGAACTTCCAGACTGCAGGTGGCGCACTGCTAAAGAATCCACCTGCCAATGCAAGAGACACAGAGATGCTGTTCCATCTCTGGGTCAGGAAGAGCCCCTGGAGTAGGAAATGGCAATCCACTCCAGTATTCTTGCCCAGAAATTTCCATGGACAGAGGAACCTGGTGGGACACAGTCCATAGAGTCACAAAGAGTCAGACAACGGCTGAGAGTCTGAGCTCATTAAGGAGCTCAGACAGCAGGGACCTTTCAGACACTTATCACTACACTTCCAGGTGGAGAGTGGGCATGGTTATTTGAGTAACAGTTTGCTCCCATCTCCTCTCCCTATTAGACTATAAGCTCTGGGATATCAGGGGCTGGATGAGCCTGGAGCCTCGCTGTGCCCCTGGCCCTGGTACAGTGCCTGGCATACAGCTAGTCCTCAATAAGTATTAGGAAAATGAAATAGTCCCATTCAATGGTATTCATGTCAAGTCCTCTCTTGAGTCCAAAACTGAGTACAACCTTCATGCCCCAAGGCGTTAAGCTCTCTAGACTCTTGCCCCCACCTCCACCCTCCAATTGCCCAGCAAAGCAGAGATTCCTCCCTGCTTCTGGATGCTGACATCCTCTTGTAGGATGTAGCATCCTCCTTACACCCTCAAGGCTCAGCTGCCGCACCTTCCCCATGGACTGCTCTTGTTCATACAGGATCTTTCCCTCCCACTAAGTCAGGGTGTGCTGGAGGTCAGTGGGTGGCACTAGCAGCTATCAACCCTGTCATTTTCCCCCCACTTCCTGACAGAGTTGACTAAAAGTGAACTTGAATCCTGATTTACCGCCACGATCACAAAGGAGCTGAACTGTGTTTACCAAGCTGTGCCCTAATGGTGCCCTTTGAGAAAGCAGGCAGGCGCCCATCATTCTGAAGGACTTCCTTCTGTCAACCCTGCAGGGAACACCCTCCAGCGTGGGGAACTGAGGCCTCCCCAGATGCTCTGCTCTCTGATGGGGCTCCCACCCAGCCCAGCACATGCACACCTCTCTGCGGCCAACACAGCCGGACAGAGGAGGGCTGGCAGCCTGCAGAGGCTTCAATATCGCATGTGCTTGACTTTATGTAACTGGCCAAAGTGACAAGTCTAACTATACAAATGGAAGTTTTATCATGATAAGATCAGTTGTTACTTAGATATTTATGTGACAAGCTGACAGATATAAAACTACAAAGCTTGCTTTTATGCCTCCCATCCTTTCAGAGAGGAAAAAAAATAAATACTGAGATGATGGGTCACTTTGAAGAGAATTTATGATCCAAATTACCTAATACCTGGTAAACTTCTAATATGCAAAATGAAGTCTCTCTATGCTATTAAAAAGAAAAATTTCATTTCCTAAGACTGCAGCACATGAATTCTTCCCAGAGAGGAATTTCAGGCTCTTGCCTTCTCCTGCCCCAGATAAACATCCCAACTCTGCTGTGAGGAACAGGCTTCACGTGGCTGCATTGCCCAAGGATCTTCCCCGCCTGTTGCAAAACATCAGTCCATCCTGTAAAGGAAAACCTAAACCCTGAAATGAGTATTTGTTGAAAGCCTGGGTGATAAAGCCCAGCCTTCCCTTGCTGCTGCAGAGTTCGTGGCATCAAACTGGAAAAGATTCGAGGGACTCTGCAAGAGTCCTGGGTGATGAGAGAGTGACCACTGCCAACATCTTTCCAAAGATGCACTGAGAACACAGCATCTCACCTGGTACCTGCTGGGACCCCTTTTCCCAATCAGATGGGTTTGGAAGTTGATACCAGGCTGATGCTGGGCTGTCTGCAATTAAACATTAGCAACCTGACAACTTAACCTTGCCTGTTGGCTCAGGTGACCTTTGTTAGCAACAGCCAATTTCTGGGGCACTTCTCTTATGCCAACAACAGAGGATGTGGCATC
This sequence comes from Nanger dama, assembly GCA_917880005.1. Taxonomy (NCBI): domain Eukaryota; kingdom Metazoa; phylum Chordata; class Mammalia; order Artiodactyla; family Bovidae; genus Nanger; species Nanger dama. The sequence continues at coordinate 41,733,849 of CAKJTW010000012.1, forward strand.
CCATGGACCCTGCCTCCTTTCATGCTCACATCTTCTCCATAGGTAAACATATAGCTATACTCACCTGTGGAGGATAAGTCAGAGGCCCAGGAGGGAGGTAGTAAACTCACCTCTGTGCCCCATCATGGTTGGGAAAGCTCTTCAAGACCACAGATGTGGAGTCTTTGCCAGAAGTCTCCAGACAAATATCTCCTGCACACCAGCCTTACTCCGGTGGCACACTCTTGGTGGGGCGGGTGTTGGAAATCTCACTTCCCTGTATCCGAAGGTCCTCAGATCCTGGTTGTCTGGATTATAGGAGCTAGGGATGGACAAGGCAGAAAAAGTATAATTCTCCTTTTGTGGTGGTTTCTTTAGGATGATGTTCCTTTTGGGGAGCCCCACAGGGTCAGAGTTGAGTGGGCTCATCTTTAAATAGAGAGATGGAATCCCAGAGAGAAAAGGTCCTTCTCCATGGCCACACAGCCAACTAGTCATGGAGGGAACTGCAGCCTGGGGTCCCTCGAGCCCAGGCCAATCCCTTTTCTGTGCTTTTTGCCTTCTTGCTCTTTCTCAGCATCCTGCCCACCTCCAGCACATCCTGAGTCTGATTACCTTAGGGGTATTTGGGCAGGCTGCTGACCTTTCTTCACAATATGTTGTCTCTCAGGAAAGCATGGAGGTGGGTGTCAATGTGTGTGTATGCGAGTGTGCACGCACGCGCACTGGGTATCAAAACCAAATTAAACTCTTTTACTGTATTTTATCAGATCGATCTTCTGTGTACGCCTCAGCATTGTCTCATTTAAATAAAACTTCCATTTGTAACAATCCTATAAATAGAAAGCCGTATTGATCAGGGCCCCACCAGCAGCTGCACTTCGGTTATCACTGAAGCCTGACCGGTTAACGTGAGGGCTACAATTTATTATGTGGCGAGGTACTACGCAAGGCCATGCCATGTGGGCTCTAAACACAAGTGTGCGTCCCTCAGGCAAGCAAGTTCAGTGGGGTCATCCTTGGGATCCCAGTTGGCCCTTGATTTGCCTTTTCACAACCTCGGATGCTCAACAAGCAAGGCTTTAATAGACACTCCCTGGCCCAGGCCATGTCCGGCACATCAGTATCCTCATAGCAGTGAAGATGCAGTCTGAGAACCACACGAAAGCGGAGCTGTTTCACACTTGGAAGAAAAGCCGTAGAGATGCGAGCGGGCTGCCAGTGTGTCCTGTCTGCCAGGGATATTGACTTCCCCACACTGAAACGTCAGCCTAACCAGTATTCATTAAATGCTTACTGTGAGCAGAGCATGGTTGTGAGTGAAATTTAGTTCATAAGGAGCTGGAGACTTTGAACATGCATCCATTGCTTTGTTGATTAAGCCACTAACCATCGTTTTTATCAGTCTGCTGGGCATGACTGATAGCTGCTTGGTATCAAATGCTTTTTCCCCAATTCACTGAAACCAGGTGTCAGTGGGATGTTTGTCTTCAAATAGAAAGATCACGTACATACTTATGCTCAGAGAACTGTGGCTCAGACTCCTGTCTGCCTCACTGGCAAAACCCCACTCACTTTCCAGGGCTCTGAAACTCCCTACCAGGGCTTTCTCAGTACCTCAGACAGAAGTACTCCTGGACCCTGGACACCTTACACCCAAGAACTTACAGCCAGATGTTTGAGACATTCATTGCTACTGCAATGCGACAAGGACCCATCCACCCAGGGGTTAGTGAAGCTGGCCTCTCGCTTCTGAGCCCAGCGCCTCCAGGACGGCTGAACTCCCCTCGGGAAGCCCTTCTACCAGCACTGGACATGGAGCCACCTTTCAAGTTCACGTGGCACAGCAGGGTCCAGGTTGTGACTTTCCCCAGCTTTCGTCCTTGTCCTTGGCTACCAGTTTGCCAGCAGAGAATGGAGGGGTGAGTGATTGTAGGGAGCCAGTGCAGGCCTCCTCAGCCACTGGGCACTGATGTTTCCTGCTAGGCCTCTCCCCTGAAGAGAAAGATGGATGGACATCTCCAAACATATTGGATCCAGCTTGTCCAGCTACTGGATTACTTTGGGGCCTGGGAACCCTGACTGCCATAGTGCAAAGGGAAGACACCAGCTTCCTAGTATCACATGGCAGCCCAGGTTCTGCCCAGGGAGTTTAGGCAGAGTTCTCAGATGGTTCTCCTGGGATCAGTGTGGGAGAGGGGCATGGGGGGGGAAGGGCTCCATTGCAGCTGGCTCTGGGTTTGTACCAGGCACACTGCTCACAGTTCCTCGGAGCCCTCCCCTTGCACATTTCCAGCTGCATCTTCTTTGGCTCCCTTTCACTGTCCACTGTTTCTTCTGTCTCCAGCTCCCGGTAGCCAGCAGGCAAACCCACCCTCCTGGATTTCTCCTGCCTTTGTGCTTCTCTGCTTAACTCCTTCCTCAAGGAGTGGAGTGTTCATACAGGAACTTGAGAGGCAGCAGAGGTGTGCTCTCTTGCATCAGAATTTCTAGGATCCAACTTTGAAACAGCCTGGACTTACTGCATGAGAAAAGGAAATCAAAAGGTGATCACACTCGGCAGTGAGTCACACTTGCACAGCTGCACCCCTAGGCAAACTTGAGTGGGTGCTTGTTCCATATCTGTTTAGTTCACAGATTCTTACTGGTAGGTGGTTCTCCCAGGAAAAATATACCAAAGTGAAGTAAAGTGCAAGTTGCTCAATCATGTCCAACTCTTTGAGACAGTCCATGGAATTCTTCAAGCCAGAAAGCTGGAGTGGGTAGCTGTTCCCTTCTCTAGGGGATCCTCCCAACCCAAGGATAGAACCCAGGTCTCCCGCATTGCAGGCGAATTCTTTATCAGCTGAGCCACTATACACCAAAGGAGTGATTATATCTCCTTTGAAACTGTTTTAAGGCTGAAATTATGGCTTTGCAGTTTCCACAGGTTCACGAAAGTTGAAAACTTCATGGACACAAGTTTGGGCCAGGGTAGTGGGCGCTGAAGGGGCTATGTCCATGTGGCTTTCTGGCTATCACTGACACACTGAATGTTTGCTCTCCAGTTAAGACTGGCGCGGAACTCGCTAATCTGTTGTGCTATAATACAGGTCTTCATGAAGCCTTTTTACTGTTAAATTTTAATAACTTGGGTTATAGGTAGGATAGAAACAATATCTAAGTGGCATTTAAAAGCAAATCTATTAAATTTTAGGGTACCTGCGTTACATGGTTAGAAACATTATCATTCAGATCCTGCAGAGGGAAATGGGCACCGTATGAGAGAAGGAAAATTGTGTACTTTGGAAAACACAATCCAAGTCTAATATTATCTGTGAGAAGAAAATTCTCTGCTCATTACCAGGAAGATTGTTTTTTATCCTACCCATAACTAAAGTTATTAAAGTTTGAGAACTGTAAAATGCTTAATGAGAAACTGTAGAATAAATGATAACAGCTAAGGTCTGGACTGGTATTTGCTGATGATAAACGTTAAATCTCAATTGTGAGATAGAGCCGCAGCCTACATGGGTACCCCTCTTGTGAGTGTGAAATGACTCAATGGTAAAATGGTAAGCAGGTAACCATGGTAACCATGATGCTATCCAACAGAGGGAGGCATTTCTAGTTGGATTCAAGCCAAAAGTCCAAGCAGTTTGGCCCACCTCCCCCACTTGCCTCAGTGCATCCTCTGTCTGTGTTTCCCGTACATTGGGGACCAGGACACTTAGGGAAAGAAAGGGCAACAGCACCTTGCCCAGGAGAGAAGACAGGGAAGCACAAGCAAAGGACAGTTGCCACACAACCGGTAAGTGTTCAGTTGGACCTCTTGGCATCTGCAAACTGAGACCAAAACACCAACATGATCAGCCAAGGATAGGTTGGCTCCCTGACTCTTTAGTGGAAGGGTGATGAGATTGTGCATTGAGCCCACTTTCCAGGGCCAGGGATGTTTCCTCAGGTTGCAGCTTGGTGGGCCTGTGAATCAAGTGGTCATTGTGTTATTACATGGATGGTTCACTCTTTCCTAAGCCATTCATTACCCTCTTGGAGTCCTGCTTTAAAGAACCACCTGGACACTGCTATAGGTTAGTGGGTAGACTTATTCTGGAGCTCTTTAAAAATACTAACGGCCAAGAGCCACCCTTGGCATTCCTGTTTTATTAGTTTGGAGTGAGGCTGGAGCATGTGAGTGTTTTAAAGGCTCCTGAGGCCCCTTTAAAGGCTATGCTGAGGACCCTCGTAGAGATTCGTGGACTTACAGCAGTGCTTCTCAATCTTGGCTGCACACTGGGCTGCTCTGAGCCTCCTGATACCCTATCCCATCACCAGGAATTCCGATTTGATTGTTCTAGAGTGTGCACTGGCCCCTGGGATCTTTCAGGCTCTTAGGTGAGCCTAAGGTACAGTCAGGGCTGAGACCCACTCCTGCCTTGAAGGATGCTTCTGGACCAGTCTCAGGAGGTGGGGGGAAGCACAGGTGGCTCGTCTCTTGCTGAAGTCCTGGGTGATTGTTGGAACTGCAGCGATGGAATGGCAACTGGACATGAGAAAGTCACTCAGGGTGCCTACAGGCCCTGGCATGGCTTAGAGAGAGGGAGAATGGTTTCCATGTACACGGGAAGAGTATGAACATGCTGGGTGGTCATATAGCTACCTACTCATTTCCCAAAGTCCTGAAGTGAAGACATGGAGCACCCAAGGGCTTTCTGTGCTCCTAGTGGGCACAGGAGCTGAGAGAGGGCTCATGTCCTGGTGAGGCTCAGAGAGGGAGGGTGTTATGATTGGAAAGATGCGTTGGGACCATGTATGAAGGGTCCTGAATGCCCTTAATGCTGAGTGGAAAGATCTGGCCATCAACCACAAACAATGGGCTTCTCTGAAGGGTTTAGGACACAGCTAGGGAGTGTAGAGGAGCTGATTTACGATCTCTTTGCAGGGTGTGATTTGAAGAGACAGTAGACTGGAGAGAGGCTGGTTAGGATTGGTTGTAACAGTTCAAAAAAAGAGGTGAAGTTTGTCATCTTTCTTCTTACGAAAACCCAAAATTGGAAGATCCACCCCAAAATTGTTTCAGGGTCTATGATCCCTCAGAGGTCTTACTCAGTATGTAGAATACAAATGTGCTCAGATGAAGGGATTGCCAACTCCAGGGAACAAATGGATAACACAAGTGTGTCCATCAAGCTGCAGAGAAGGCATTGGTGAATGGTGGGTCCCCAGGAAAACTGGAGAATACCTATGGCAGGAAATATTTCAACGTGATATTACTGAATACTGTGTCAGCCAGGTCTACATTTCCCAGGGTGTTTCTGAGCTTTGACTTAGAGGGTGGGCACTGGATAGAGTGGCCCAATTCTCTGGCAGCTCCTTCTTCTTCTTGACAGGAGGTACTGTCTGCACACTCTTTGATCACTCCCTTCTTATTTCCGCTGCCCCTCCCCCACAACCACCTGTAGCATAGGAGAATACTTACATGAGGAGATGGTGCATGGATGAGGGAGAGGTGCCTGGAGGGCTCATGAGCGTCTAGATGGTTAACAGTCATGATGCCTATGGACAGTCTTCACACAATCCAGGTCAGGATCAGCCTGCTGAGATCTCCTTGTATCCCCTGCCAAGCAGAAAGCACAGGCTCTCATCACCCACAGTCAAAAACCCCTTTAATCTTGCTTTTTGCTCTGTTATAAGCACATAATTACCCACAGCTCCAAGTCTGAGAGGGGCTGGGGAAGGGAAATAGTTCTATTCATAAGGTACTAAAGATTGGTGTGCATCAGTTTCCTTTAACTATGAAAGAATGTTGCACAAATCATTAGGTGAAACTTTGATGTAACTCTTCTTTGAATTAAACACAATGATGGAGGCAAAGTCTGTATTAGTGTGCAAATTCCCCAGAGAACATCCTCTCTGCAGAGTGGAATGTCTATTAGCTTTCCGCCAAAATAAAGGTCACCAGACAGAAGCCTTCCTCATGCAACTCTTACTTCCTTGAACAGGCAGTGTAATCAGGCAAGATGTCACACTCAGGAAACCCCTGGTGCAATTATATTGAAAATGTCCAGTGCATGGCAAACTGGTCCCTTATTCTCCTAAGGTCCTCGGAATGTCATAGAATCTGGGGCCTGGCTCCGGGGAGGGAAGGACAGCTGTCTGTTTCAGAGGGCTGCTGCTCACAGATTTTATCCTTCTTATTGTCCTGATTTAAAGAAGAAGTAAATAATCCCAGTGTATCATCTGGAAGCACCGTGAGCATCTGGAAACTTCCTATAGATGATGTAATCTGCCAAGAACACACAGAGAATAAGAATCTTGATCCACTAACTTGTGTGCACAAGAATGAAAATTTCTTCATTATTCTATAATTTAATGTCTCATGTGAATCTTCATTATCTTGTGGGGCATGTCAATCTCAGATAATTTGAGATCCTTGCCTGGGATTGGCTTAAATTCCAGGAGATTATGCAGGGTTAAGTGCCTAGGGAGAGAAAGAAGGGGCAGTCCTTCATCCTCAGTCCATACCCCCATCCGCAAAATAAATAAATAAATAAATAAACAAACAAACAAAAAACACGGTCCTGACTGATCTAGGCTGGTCAAAGTTAATAGCATCTAGCTCATCTGAACGTTTCATGCAAAGATGGGTACAATAAAAAGACAAAAAGAGCAAGAACCTAACAGAAGGAGGAAAAATTAAGAACAGGTAGAAAGAATACACAGAACTATACAAAAAAAAGATCTTAATGACCCAGATGACCACTACGGTGTGGTCACTCACCTAGAGCCAGGCATCCTGGAGTGTGAAGTCAAGTGGGTCTTAGGAAGAATTACTATGAACAAAGCTAGTGGAGGTGATGGAATTCCAGCTGAGCTATTTTAAATTCCAAAGGTGATGCTGTTAAAATGCTGCACTCATTATCCCAGCAAATTTGGAAAGCTCAGCAGTAGCCACAGTACTGGAAAAGGTCAGTTCTCATTCCAATCCCAAAGAAAAGCAGTGCCAAAGAATGCTCAAATTACAGTACAATTGCACTCATTTCACATGCTGCTGCTGCTGCTAAGTCGCTTCAGTCGTGTCCAACTCTGTGTGACCCCATAGACAAGCAGCCCACTAGGCTCCCCCGTCCCTGGGATTCTCCAGGCAAGAACACTGGAGTGGGGTGCCATTGCCTTCTCCAGTGCACGGAAGTGAAAAGTGACAGTGAAGTCACTCAGTCGTGTCCAACCCTCAGCGACCCCTGGACTGCAGCCTTCCAGGCTCCTCCATCCACGGGGATTTTCCAGGCAAGAGTACTGGAGTGGGGTGCCATTGCCTTCTCCATCACATACTGCTGCTGCTGCTGCTGCTGCTGCTGCTAAGTCGCTTCAGTCGTGTCCGACTATGTGCGACCCCAGAGACGGCAGCCCACCAGGTTCCCCCATCTCTGGGATTCTCAAGACAAGAACACTGGAGTGGGTTGCCACTGCCTTCTCCAATGCATGAAAGTGAAAGTAAAGTCACTCAGTCATGTCAGACTCTTTGCGATGCCATGGACTGCAGCCTACCAGGCTTCTCCATCCATGGGATTTTCCAGGCAAGAGTACTGGAGTGGGGGTGCCATTGCCTTAAGTTCTTCAATTTAGGCTTCAGCAGTATATGAACTAAGAACTTTCAGATGTACAAGCTGAATTTAGAAAAGGTAGAGGAACCAGAGATCGAATTGCCAATACATGCTGTATCATAGAAAAAGTAAGGGAATTATAAAAAAAAAATCTATTTCTGCTTCACTGACTATGCCAAAGCCTTTGTGTGGATCACAACAAACTGTGGCATATTCTTAATGAGACTGGAATACCAGCACGTTACCTGCCTCTTAAGAAACATGTATGCAAGTCAAGAAGCAACAGTTAAAATTGGACATGAAACAATGGACTGGTTCAAAATCAGGAAAGGAGTACATCAAGGTTGTATATTATCACTCTGCTTATTTAACTTATATGAAAAATACATCATGCGAAATACTGGGCTGGGTAAATCAGAATCTGGAATCAAGATTGCTGGGAGAACTATCAACAACCTCAGATATGCAGATGATATCACTTTAATGGGAGAAAGTGTAGAGGAAATAAAAGAGCTTCTTGACGAAGGTGAAGAGGAGAGTGAAAAGACTGGCTTAAAACTCAACATTCAATAAATGAAGATCATGGCATCCAGTCCTATTGCTTCATGGCAAACAGAAGGGGAAAATGTGGAGACAGTGTCAGATTTCCTTTTCTTGGGCCCCAAAATCAATGTGGATGGTGACTGCAGCCACAGAATTAAAAGACACTTGTACCTTGTAAGAATAGCTATGACACGCCTAGATAGTGAATTAAAAAGCAGAGATATCACTTTGCCAACATAGGGTCCACATAGTTAAAGCGATGGCTTTTCCAGTAGTCATGTATGGTTGTGAGAACTGGAGAGGATGAGATGGTTGGATGGCATCACTGACTCAGGGGACATTAGTTTGAGCAAACTCAGGGAGATAGTGAAGGACAGGGGAAGCCTGGCATGCTGCAGTCCATCGCATCACAAATAATTGGACACGATTTAGTGACTGAACAGCAACAAGCTCATCTGAACAGGAAATGGGATCTAGGGCTTGTAGAGAGATGAGTGTCTCTAAATGTAAGCTCATGAGCACAAATTAACTTTTAACTTTGCCAGCCCAGCATCTGTTGTCCCTACCACTAGTAAAACCATATTGATTTTCTTTGGGGTAGCCATCTCTTCTCACCTCTCAGTCTGAAACCAAGCAGAACCCTGTGTGGCCTTCCCAGTGACAGACCCTTCTGAGTCCCTGAGTTCCAAAGATCAGACTCAAGCAGTTAATGACTAGAATAGTCACAGGAATCCTAGTTCCTCTTGGAGGGATATATATAATATTTTGATACATACCTTTGAGTTGTTCTGTAGAAACTAAGACCTCTACCTAGTAGAGGATGATGACCACATCCTGAGCATAAGAATGTAGACCCCAGACTGGTTGGAAACCAGAAGGCGAAATTACATCACCTGTTATTTCACTATCAACCAACCAGATAAATGTCCATGGGTTGATTAAATTCCTGCTACCCTCACCCCCTAATTTTGCCTCTTAAATACCCTTGCCTGAAAGCCATCAAGGAGTTTGGGTCTTTTAAGCATGAGCTTCCCATTTTTGCTTGGATCCCTGCAATAAACACTATACTTTCCTTCACCACAACCCAGTGTTGATAGATTGACTTTGCTCTGCATCGGGAAGGAGAACAGAGTTTGATTTGGTAACAAATCCAGATGACAGAGACAGAGCTGAATCTACATCCCAGCTCTAGAGGGAGGTGTGACTTAGCAAAGCAGCCCATCTCCTCACCCTAGCTAGACAGGTTGGTTCAGCCATGAGCATATAGTATAATCCCTTGAGGATCTTACCTGAGTATCTGGCTGGAATTATAGGGAAGAAGCACTATGTCTTGGAGGGGCTTACTTAACTTGGAAGCTGAGGCTAGAACTTGCTGGGGGCAATCTGGCCCTATCTTGAGAGACCTTTCCTGAGAAAGAAGGCAATAGGCATGGTCAAAGAGCTGAAGAATGGAAAGAGCTAGGGCTGTGATTGCACTGTTGAGATTCTGGTCCATCTATACCTGAAATCACCTATACCCTATACTTCTCAATTACATGAATTGATATCTAGAGAAAACCATACTTCAAAGAGATATATGCACCCCAAAGTTCATTGCAACACTATTTATAATAGCCAAGACATGGAAGCAACCTCAGTGTCCATCAACAGAGATATAGAAAAAGAAGATGCAGTACATATATACAATGGAATACTATTAACCCATAAAAATGAGATTGAAGCCATTTGTAGCAACATGGATGGATGTAGGGATGATCATACTAAGTGTATTAAGTCAAGCAGAGAAAGACAAATATCATATAATAGCACTTATATGTAGAATCTAAAAAAATAAATGATGCAAGTAAACTTGTTTACAGATCAGAAACAGACTGAAATTTAAAGGACGGGCTGTGGCTGTCAAGGGGGGAAAGTGAAGCGGAGAGGTGAAGTGGGAGGTTGGGATTGAGATATGCACAGTGCTATTTGTGAAATAAATAATAAGGAGCTACTGTATAGCACAGAGAAATTACTCAATATCCTATTAGCGTATGTGGGAAAAGTATCTGGAACAGAATAGATACATTAACAAAGATGAGTGTGGGCATGTGTGCCCAGTCACTTGGCCGTGTCCAACTCTTGGCAACCTCATGGACACCTGTAGCCCATCAGACTCTTCTGCACATGGGATTTTCCAGGCAAGAAACTGAAGTGGGTTGTCATTTCTTTCTCTAGGGGATCTTCTCAACCCAGGGATGGAACCTGCATCTCCTGTGTCTCCTGCACTGGCAGGTGGATTCGTTACCACTGAGTCACCTGAGATTAAATATATGAATGCATGCATGCTAAGTCGTTTCAGGCATGTCCAGCTCTTTGCGATCCCTATGCGCTGTAGCTTGCAAGGCTCTTCTGTCCATGGGGATTTTCCAGGAAGAATACTGGAGTGGGTTTCCATGGTCTCTTGCAGGGGATATCCCCAAACCAGGGATCAAACCTACATCTATTTTGTCTCTTGCATTGGCAGGCAATGTTTTGTTCCCTTAGTACTACCTGGAAAGCCCAAATATATGAAGGCTGCTGCTGCTGCTGCTGCTGCTGCTGCTGCTATAAGTCGCTTCAGTCGTGTCCGACTCTGTGTGACCCCATAGACGGCAGCCCATCAGGCTCCCCCCGTCCCTGGGATTCTCAGGCAAGAACACTGGAGTGGGTTGCCATTTCCTTCTCCAATGCATGAAAGTGAAAAGTGAAAGTGAAGTTGCTCAGTTGTGTCTGATCCTCAGCGACCCCATGGACTGCAGCCTACCAGGCTCCTCCGTCCACTAGGATTTTCCAGGCAAGAGTACTGGAGTGGGGTGCCATTGCCTTCTCCAAATATATAAATATGTGTAACTAAATCACTTTTCCGTACACCTGAAACTGGCACAACATTGTGAATCAACTCTTCTCCAGTTAAAAATAGAATATTTTTAAATCAACAAAAACAATTTCATGAATTGGTCATTTCGATTCAAGCTCATTTAAGAGGGTCCAGAAAAATCTGAATAGAACATTAGGAATCTAAAAGTGAAAATCATTTAGGCTCAAGAAACCTAAGGCCAAGACAGATCCAGGTATAGCGGGGTCCCAAGCTTGTGAAATTTTATCCTTTAAGAAAAGGATATCACATTATTAACACAAAAGTAGGCACTGGGCCTTGGAAGAGACTCATACAAATAACAGACTTGAAACTTAAGCTTCTTTAGTTCCACTGTAATGGAGAGGCCTAGGCATTGGTCTCCATTTCCCTAAAAGAACCATTGGTAAAATCACTTAATCTCTTTAGGTCTCCATTTCATCATCAAAAGCAAGATGATCAACCTAAATTAAATCTCAAGCAGCTTAAAAACACCATGCTTATACAATCTTTATTGAAGAAATGACATTATTTAGAGTTTCTTTGTTCATTATTTTCTTGAATGAAAATCTCTGTGTCCTGGACTTGCCCAGGTATTCTGATGGGCCTGGGCATCATCTTACCTCTCTTCCACAGGCCACCCCATTAATACTGGCCCAAGAGATGGGCCATAAGATTTGGGGCAGCCATTCATTTCCACCATCTTGGTAGGCAGGGAGCCCGCCAGGAAAGGGAGGAGGGTGATCTTGGGAGAATAATGCCAAGCTATTGTACTCTCTCTTAGGAAGTGTTTCTTCCTCAGCTGTCTCTCAGAGAAGCTTTCTTAAAGAATGTTTTCATACAAAATTTCTAAAATGCTGAAAATACAATAAGATTAACGGCCCCTGGAGGCTATGGCTTAAATATTTTATCTTCTTAGATATCAGTTACACTGCACTTTCCTCCAAGGATCTAAAGTCTTTTAAATATAGCATCTAATTAATCCTCCTGTCATCTGTGGATGGAGCAGCATCATTACCCTGATTTCACAGGTGAGGGCACAGACACTGTATGTGTGGGCGGGGGGCGCTGTGGGTGGGGGGCGGGGGGGGCTTGTCCATGAGCAGAAGCAAACTGATTCCAATCAGTGGAGACCGCGGCCACACCCCTGGTGGCCAACTCAATGGGGGCATCATCTGTAAAACCCATCTGACAGGTGCCCCTGGCAGCCTGCACAGTACAGGGTGTTCAGACTACAGCTAACAGCCCCCAAAAGATACCGAGGAAGAGTGAGGACGTCTCTGCCTCCAATACGCAGATAACGAGGCCTCAGGGAGCAAGTGACTCATGGCCCTAGGAGGCAACTGATTCAGGATCCAGGTGGCCACGTCCCTAACAGATGTCCTGATTTTTGCATCTTTACAGACAGGTTATTTTGAAAACGATCCCTCATCAAAACTGTCATTAGACTAAAATGGTATTTTCCCCCAATAACCAGATAATGATGCTGATGATCATTTGCTTCCATCTACTTTACACCTCCTGCATAAAGAATCTGCCTGCGGTGCGGGAGACCCGGGTTTGATCCCTGGGTCAGGGAAGACCTCCCCTGGAGGAGGGAATGGCAACCTACTCCAGTACTCTTGGCCTGGAGAATCCTCTTGAACAGAGGAGTCTGGCAGACTACAATCCATGGGGTTGCAAAGAGTCAGACAGGACTGAGCAACTAACACTCACTTTCTTTCTTTCCTGTGTCCCAGGCCACATGCTAGACAACAATCACACACAGTCTCTGACCCCTACACTGGAATGCAGCCATCAATACTCACTTTCTAGAGGCAGAGATGGTATCTCCAATGAACTTAACTCAGTGGCCCCAGGTTGATTACTGGTGGATGGCAAGCCAGAGTTCTTCCCAGGACAGCTTCCCTGCTGCTCCCTGCTTTCATTTTTCAAACCATTTGATTGTTTAGATCCAGCACCAAGCAATATGTCCCATCACTTCTGGTGACTTCCGCTGGATAAACACAGGAGCTAGACGCTCAGGGAAAGAGCTGGAGCCTGGGGTTTGAAGGAGCAATTTAAATGCAGAAATCACCCAAAAGCTGTCTTGAAGAAAGGCAGTGCTCTCATTGTCAAAACTCAAAATTGCTCAGTGTTAACAACCCTGTTCCTGCCTCCTCCCTGATCCAGAGCACCACCCTCATAGTGAAAGCTCGAAGGATGACCAGACAGATTAAAGCCAACAGTCTCACTTGGCATATATACCAGAGCTTCCTGGGAGGCAGACGAAGGGGAGGACAGACATGAAAGAGGACAGGAGAGAAATGCGAGGGGCAGAGAGCTGGTGGACGAGCATACGCCACAGAAAGCACAGAGGCAACAAAGGAAGAAACGAAAGGGCATCCAGCAGTGGGAGGGGAAACAGGGAGAAGGGTGGAGAGGGGTGAAGAGGAAAACAAAAAAGGAAAAGAGGAGATGGGAAGAGAAAACCCAGCGCCATGATGGGAGCCTCTGACCTGGGTTGCAAAATGACAAGGATTGAGTGAGCAGTTTTTAATACAGATAATATTGTCCGTGTAGTCTATAAATATAAAATTAAATGCTGACCTCTCTGGTCCATGTCAAAAGTCCAAGCCAGTGTCAGCACATATTGTTTTTATTTGTTTCAAGAGAAAATAGATCAACAACATTAACCTCCCAATGAACAGAGAATTGAATGAATTAAAAAGCAGAGCCATAAATCGCGCCGGTTTTATTGGCACCGTGATAAACACGCCTGGGGCCTCATGAGGAGTGGGGTCTGGGATAGCCTGTGTACCCCACAGCCTCCTGCCACCAAGAAAGGAAAGCGATATTAAGACAGGGCACCGTTCACCCACTCACACCGCCTCTATCCATCACCATATGACAGGCTGCAGCACATGTTCTGAGACATATCGAGAAGGAGGAGAAACCAACGAGGCAATTTGGAGAGGCCCTCGGGGACCCAGAGGTGCCCTAGTGGCCCACTCGCCAGCTACATTGGATGACGGGAGTTGTAAGGGGGCAAGGAGGAAGCTGGGTCTGGGATTTTCAGGACACAGCTGAGTCTCCCTGGCTGGAGTATCCTGGGGGCTCCTGCCCGGGGCCCCTTCCTACCCTCCAAGTTCTAGCTCTCCTCCGGCCAGTTGGTTATTCACAAGAGGAGCTGCTTGCCAGCAGAGGAAATGCATTTTATTTCCAGCTCAGGAATTCACACCATCACTTGGGCAGTTGCTAAATAAAACTTCATTCCTCTCACAAAGCTAGTTTCACATGGACCTTACGGCACTGCCTTCATGATGAATCTGAAAAATTCTTAATTACAGAGATGGGGCTGAGGACCAGCATTTACAAATAGGAGGCAAAGCGTCCACAAGAGTCATGCTCCCAGCCTGACCCCCAGAGATTCTGAGCTTTCCTTCCATGCACATCCCACTTCCTTTATTAGCAGGGCTGTGATTCTAGAGGTGGAGAGGCAGGCAATAGTGGCAAGAAAAACTCTTAAAACTCCCCACTGGACTATCCCATAATCCCTCCGCGGTCACCACCCACTGAAACAAGGCCCCAGTGGTTTGGGGAGAAGACTCGTAGGTGAGGGAAGTGCACACAAGGCAACATAAATCAGACTGAAAATAACTTCCATTTATAAACAAAAGAAATGTTATATATTTAGAAACCAATGGTAAACAAATTGACTGGATCATTAAAGCTCCAAAGTAATTACTCTTTGGAGTGATTTTACAAAGCAATAAAGATTCTTAGCTAGCCAAATATTTTCAGATAAGTGATTATTTTACAAAGCTATTATTTGCTATACAGTTTCTACCGATTTAGTTACAACTATTTTCAGTCTGCCACCGATAGTGACAAAACTCAGTCAGGATGAACACAGAGTTAGCTGGGCTCGTGGACAGGATCTTTTAACCAGCTAGTCTTACATTAACTGAATCAGATGAGAGAGGCATACTCTCTGCCCATGTGTGAGGGAGTGCTTTGGTGGATTTCCATGGCCCTTTCAAATCAGGACTTCGTTCTTTATAACAATAACAATGATAATAGCGGCCAGCACACACAGTGCTCACAATGGGTTTTACCCATATAAATACCTTTCATTTCCCCTGCCAGACAGAGCATCAGTGTGACATCCAGGAAACTGAGGCACAAAGAATGTAGACAGTTTGCCCAGAGTCACCCAGTAAATGACAGAGGTAGGATTCCAGCCCAGGCAGCCTAGCTCTGCACATGGCCACTACTCTTCTTTCTTTCCTAGGCCTTGCCTGGTGGCCAAACAAGTCTCCACGTCATATTAATTAAAGGCTACCTTTGAGCTCAAAGAGATACCTGCACCCCCTGTTCACTTCAGCTTTACTCACAATATTCAACACATGGAAACAATCTAAATGTCCATCCACGGATGGATAAAGATGGCACTTTTATACAATGGAATAATAATCGGCCATGAAAAAGAAAGAAGTCGTGCCATTTGCAAAGACTTGCATGCACCTAGGGAGTATCATGTTAAATGAAAAAGGTCAGATGGAGAAAGACAAATTCTCCATGGAATCATGTATATGTGGAAACTGAAAAAAAAAAAAAAAAGGAATTCTTGGAAAGAGAGAGTAGAATGGTGGCTTCCAGGGGCTGGAGCTGGGAGAAATAGACAGATGGTCAAATGGTACAAGCTTTCAGTTGTTTATAAGAACCAAGTTTTTATAAGAACCTGTAATATCTGGAGCTTTAATGTGCAGTAGGTGATCACAGTTAATAACACTGAAATTTGCTAAGAGTGTCGACCTTAAATGTTCTCAACACACACACACACACAGAGAAGTGAGGTGATGGATATGTTAATTAACTTGATGGTGGTGACCATTTCACAATAGATACATGTATCAAATCATCACATCATACAGTGTGAATCCACAAATTTAACTTGTCAATTATACTGCAATAAAGCTGGAAAACAAAAGACGACTTTTGTCCTCTACAGCTTATGTGCTGTGTAAATTTCCCTGTCCTAAACAAGGTGACAGCGTGGGTCATGAGATGAATGAGCAGAGCTTTTCAGACGCTGGTCACCCAAGACTCCATTCCCCAGAGACGGCTCTCTTGTCTCTGGGTGTCCTCCAGTGGGGTCTCACGGGAGCCCCTGAATAGATGTTAATGACCTGATTTTTCTCTTTGAACTAGTCCAGTTAACTGAGACATGCCGGACAGCCTGGCTCTGGTCAACTGGCCAGGACCTATTACCAGCCATGGCCTGGGGCTTCTAAGCTAGCTGCTAATTCTTCCACTACACTCATCTCTTGTGGTGCGACATGCAAGAAGGGCATGGCTCAGTTTTCCTGAGCCTGTTTTCTCTTCTCTAAAATGGGAATTCATAAAGCACCACCCTCACAAGGTTTGTAAAAGCCTATGTAAAGCACATAGCAGATGTTCCATAAAAGTTAGCTCTTGAATGGGGCTGCTTTTCTAAGTAAAAGAAAGGAGACATGATCTGGGGCTACAGCTCTGGTAGGCCTGGAACCCCTCACCAGGGGGCAGGGCAAACAAACCCACTGACAACTACCATCCTGGGGCGCTAGATGGACATGGTCTATCCTTCAAGAAGCATCTCTGGACTTCTATGGTGCCAGTGTAGGAAACTCGAGTGCCATCCTGGATCCGGGAAGATCCCATATGCTGCGGAACAATTAAGCCCATGCATCTCAACTTTAAGCCTGTGCTCTGGAGGCTGGGAGCCACAGCTACCGAAGCCCATGAGCCCTAGAGCCCGCACTCCACAATAAAAGAAGCCACAGCAATGAGAAGCCCGTGCATCGCAGCTAGAGAGCAGCCCCCACTGTCTGCAACTGGAGAAAAGCCCGAACAGCAACAAAGACCTGGCGGAACCAAAAAGAAAATAAATATTTAAAATTTCTCAAAAGGAAGCACCTCTGAGAGCCAGCTCTGGCCCAGATGCCGTGAACACAGATGCTATGACCCAGATGCTCTGGGGGTTCCCTTTTGAGAGTCACCTGGGGAATTCAGTTCTGATTCCACCAGCCCCAGTAACTACATTGTCTTCTAAGGACATGACTAACTTAAAACAGAGCTCTACAGTGCACCATATCCCTTTCAAGCCTGAGCACAGATGGACAATCAGAGCTCCAAGCTGTGGACATTCACCCTTGTGCCACCTGGTTCTCAATCCCAGCCCCTCACCTCAAAGGAAGCCTTTTATTGAGGGCTTCAGCATGTCCAAAATGAAGAAAGAGACTGATGACTTGGCAACTGAAATGAGAACACGTGCCATGCTGGACCCCAAGCAATATTCCCAGCTAATAGATCCAGAAATAATTTCTGTTAATTTCTCTACCTCCTAGAAAGAGACATTACTAATTCAGATAAGGCATTGCTGAGCTAAATGCCAAAATAATCCAGATTTGTTTGTCAGGGAAATGCAAGTCATCTTCTTTGGTGGGTAAATGTTAAAAGAACTTAGGAAGGAGGCTGGACACCTACTCAACTTTCAAGACCGTGACTGCCTCTGCATCGGCGTGTGTGGTATTCTTTTTAGGAAGCGGAGGTCTTGTCTACAATGACTTGGATGGATTGGTGAGTCGACAATGATGAGGCTAATTAATTCAGGTAGTGTAGACACTCCAACTGGGTAATTCAAGATGAAAAGATAGAGTTCAGCACATGTGAGAAATAAAAGTATTAATCTCCTTTATCGCTCTGTTTTATATAGAACTTTTATTAACATGTGCTGGAGAAGGAGGGGCAGAGGATGAAACAGCCACATGTCAGCTGCTTTCTAAGGAGACTGGCAGGGCTCTGGCCCATAGATCTTCAGAGAATGATGTTGAGTTATTACCCACTATTAGGAGGGAGGGTTCATTTCTCATTTGTCTGGGGTAGAAAAGCTCCTTCCATAATATTGAGAGCTAATAGCTCCACAAAGAGTAGAGTTTTGGTTCCTAAATTACCAGGATTGGCTCTGAACCAAGTCTAAACTCACCCAGCTCTCCATTCCCCACATTCTACTCGGGAACAAGCAACACCAAACCTGGATCAGATGTCCTTGGGGCGCAGCAAGAAAGCAGCCTAACATCCAAGCAGCTGATAAAATATCACATAGCCCTCAAAGGGATCCATTTTGCTGAATTCTAAGGTTTTATCGGGAGGATTGACATATGTGAATTGAGCCTAATATTTTCATCCTTGTTTCAAAAATGTTTTTAGCCCATTTCCAGTCTTAACAAAAGGTTGCATTCCCTCAAAATGAAGGGGCTCGTTTTGAAACCAATGATTTCTCTCCTGCTTTTAGGGGGAGTTGAGGCAGGTGCATTTCATTTCCACCCAGCAGGCATCTGTCTTCTTCCTGGCTTTGTGGACGACTAACCCCTGCCCCCACCAGTGGAGACAAAGCTCCCAAAGGCAGGCAGGAGGTGACTGGTTCAGGTATTGATCAACTCTTACTCACATAAAACCTTTCACCTCCGTCTGAGCATGATGGCCAGCCAATGTCTGATATTCACGTGTGGAAATAAACTGGAATATAAAAATCTGCATCCATGACAACATGGGCTATGATCTCATCTGATGCTCCACACTGAGCAGAGGGCAGCTCCGGGCAAGCTGGAGAAATTGCACACCGGGGACACTGGAGCTGTACAGCCTGCTGGACAACCTGGGGGACAGAAGGCTCTGCCACCAGTGCCCACACCCACCAACCATCTTTAGTGCATGGGGCTGCTGCAGAGCCTGGATGCAGTGAAGGTCAAGGCAGGAAGGAGGCTTGGCTCTAATAGTCATCACTATAGTAAATTTCCTACATATAAATGAGTTCTGTTCCAGGAGTACGTTCGTGACTCCGATTTGTTTCGTGAGTCCAACAAAGTTAGCCTAGATACTCAGCCAACACAGTTATGTAGCACTGTGTATGTCATAGGTTTGTAATACTTTTCACACAAATAAAACATAAAAATGTAATAAACAGACAAAATAAAACATTTTTAATCTTACAGTAGAGTACCTTGAAAAGTACAGTAGCTGGCATACAGAGGCTGGCATTGAGTGAATAAGCAAGAAGAGTTACTGACTGGAGGAGGGAAAAAGGGTAGGAGATGGTATAGCTGAAGAATCACCAGCGTAAGGAGAAAGAAGGCAGGCTGAAACTTTACTCACACCTGACTTTGATGGCACCGGTTCTGGTTCCTTGATGGATTCAACCCTAACTATCCCAGGGCTTCCCTGCTGGCTCAGCAGTAAAGAGCTGCCTGCCTGCACAGGAGACATGGGTTTGGTCCCTGATCAGGGAAGATCCCACATGCCATGGAGCAACTAAGCCTGCGTGTCATAACTACCGATCTTGTGCTTTAGAACCTGGGAACCCCAACTACTGAGCCCACGTGCCCTAGAGTCTGGGCTCCACAACAAGAGAAGCACTGCAATGAAAAGCCCTCCACACCACAACTGGAGAAAATCTCGAGTAGCAACAAAGACCAAGCACGGCCAAAAATATGTAAATAATAAAAATAAAATTTAAAGAGATATATCCACATTCATGCTTCCAGACATCCTAGGCTTCCAGAAATAAAGATACTCTACTACTGTACTCTATACATTACTGTTCACTGAAGCACGATCACTTGTAGAGGATGCACTCACTTGACAACGGACATCAGACCTGTGGACTAACTTCGTGATTGGACATGTGAACGCACGCTTGCATCTTTGAAAGTTTGGAACTTGAAGTTTTGTACATAAGGGGCTGACTATTATTTGCTGTGCATGTACAAACCCTGTGCTGTGGGCTGTGCTCCTATCTTCCCACTCAGACTTGCGATTACACAGGTGATTCAGAGCCAGGGCTCCTGGAACCACTGGTTCAAGAGGAGCTCATGGTGGAAGCCAGCATTCCATGGTGCAGTAGGGCACATCATAGCTTCAAAGCATCTTCTAGCACCATGCAACAGTTTCTCCGAGCAGCAGCCCTGAGAAGCCAGCAGGGAAGGATCAACTCCATTTCTGATGATATGGTAGAGGCCTAAAGAGTATTTCATTCATTCAAGCCCTAACCAAAATGGTGGTGCTCAGTTGCTCAATCACATCTGATTCTGCAACCCCATGGACTGTAGCCCACCAGGCTCCTCTGTCCATGGGATTTCCCAGGCAAGAACACTGGAGTGGGTAGCCATTTCCTACTCCAGCAGATGTCCCCAACCCAGAGATCAAACCCATACCTCTGGCATCTCCTTCAAGAGCAGGTGGATTCTTTACCACTGAGCCACCTGGGAAGCCCCAACCAAGATACCCATGCTGTTTGAGACTTTGCATATAGCTGGAAAGAAAAGAAATCGAAAGATACATCTAATAAATGATGTTATAATTTTAAATATTTACTTTTTTACATGTTAATATCTTTAACATACCCACAAGTCAATGTACAATTATTATGATAATTATAGGACTTATTATACCATTAATTCAGAATACATTGTAGATAGTGTGGGATGGTAATGGGCCAATCATTTAAATTCAATGTGAGGATTCCTTCAGCATCCAGCCAGGTGTAACATGGGCTCAGTCGGAGCCAGAGCTCTTAGTATCAGGCTCAGGTTCAAATCAGCATCGGTTCTGGCTCCCTTGACTCTCAGGTCTGCAAATTTTCTGCCATTCCAGGGACACTTAGTGTCCAACTAGGCAACATTGTATGCTTGGGGTGGGGGCAGTTCTCTAGCCACAGATCGTGCTATCCAGCAAAGCCATCCCTCATAGTTTAACAGCTACTACTTTCCCCCAAAATAGCTTGTCGGCTATATGACTAACAGTTTATAAGACATCTTAGATGTATCAAGACCAAAGACACCTATAAACACAAGTTAATCCCATCAATTTCCACTGCTCCAAGTGCAGGAGGAAGGACGCATTACAAAGAGGGTCATCACTCTTCACACTCTGGAAGGTGACCCACGGGACAACTGTGCACAGAATGTTTGAAATATTTTCAGCCAGAGACCCCCAAGGAGCCCCAGAGAGCATGAACAAGAGGTAGCCCAAGGACCCTTGCCTGGGCAGCTTTGAAGAGAACTTCTTAAAAGCTTACTGCATGAGAGGAGGGGGAGATGGTAGGAGAGCATGTGTTGTGTGGCCTCTCCCACACTCATTTCCACCTTTCTTGGTCCCACAGTACATAGATGGCCCTTGGAAAAGCACATCTCCCCTTCTTTTGTCCTGTGGTTTGAATGAGCTGTTCCATTCAAGGCTTGAGTGGTGCCGCTCAGAGCATAAAGGTGTGCCCCCACGTCATGACTGCAGGGAGTATTTTCATCTCCAAGAGCTTTCCTTTAGTGCCTTATTCTCAATAAATAATCCTAGAAAAATGAGACACTTTAATTTGCACTAAGGTGTTAATGACTGAAGAGCAAAGACCAAGTTACGTCCCACAGAGAGCACTTAAGTATTGGAGAGTCATGAACCTTGTTGCAGACTCTCATAGTTTCCCCTTTTAGAGGCTGTATGACCTCGAGCAGAACAAATCTTTTGACCCCTTTTGGCCATAGTCAAAATGAGGTGGGTCTTTCTGTGGTTTAGATGATATTTGTAAAAGCTCAGCACAGTTATCAAGTATCATCATTTAGGGATGAGCAGGGAGGTCTTCATATGTTCACAATCACTTCACTCACCAGGATCACCCAGGACCCTCACCAGGGCCGGAGCCCCCACGCTTTTTCTCTACCTGATGGCTGAATTTATCTCTCTCTTCTTAAAGTCTCTTGAACTTCCTGATTCATGGAGAGGACTAGCACTGAGCACCTGGAGACCATGAAAGGCCTTGAAGGCAAGGTGGCAATGAAGAGACTCAGGGCAGTGGAAAAGGTCTAGAGTGGGTGTCTTGAGTCCTGATCAGCTGTTTTCCTCTGGCTCCAGTATCTTGGATGACCTTGGAGTATATATATATATATATAGATATATATAGATATATATATATATATATATCTCAGTCAGTCACTCAGTCATGTCCGACTCCTTGTGACCCCATGGACTCTATAGTCCATGGGATTCTTGAGGCCAGAATACTAGAGTGGTTAGAGTGGGTAGCCTGTCCCTTCTCCAGGGGATCTTCCCAACCCAGGGATCAAACCCAGGTCTCCTGCACTGCAGGAGGATTCTTTACCAGTCAAACCACAAGGAAGCCCAAGAACACTGGAGTGGATAGTCCACTGTCTCTTCTCCAGCATATCTTCCTGACCCACGAATCAAACCTTGGACATGGCCTTCCTTTTCTGGCTCATCTTCTCTGCACGTGGCTATAGTGAGGACCCTGGGGTTGTTCCACCAATTTAACTCTTGCCACAGTTGGATCCGTGTGCTGCAGCCTCAGACCTTGGCTGCCACACAGTGAGACCTACTGTGGCCCTCCTTGGCGTCCCAGGATATTCTTGAGTGATTCATTCATGAGCACTTGGTGTTGATTCAGGATTCTGCTGACATGTAGAGGTTGGGGAGAGAGATGAGTTATTCAGTTACACATGATGAAAGTCTCAAGGCAATGATAAACTGTTTCTATCTGACTAGGAGCCAGGTCACAGGTCCGAGGCAGACTGAGGAAGGAGGGAGACCACCTTTGGGTTTCACAGAGAGACAGTTAGTGTGTGTTATCAATGTCACATATAAACAAGCATGTACATTTACACATGCATCCATAAAGACACACATATATTTTCACACTTGAACATCTAAAGATACAATTGCCTGAGTGTTCCCAATGATTCCTTGATTCTCTGTCCTTGCCAGGCTCTGGACATCTCACACCAAGCCTATTTTACCTTTCCAAAGTGTCTATAGCTCCAGGCTGCTCTGAAATAGTGGATATGTATCAATTAGCTTTTGCCCTATAACAAACTGCTCCAAAATATCATGGTCTCAGCAACAGCCTAGCTCACCATTCTGAGTCAGCAATCTGTGCTGGGCTCAGCTGGATGGTTCTTCTGGACTTGGCTTACCGGCATGTCAGCAGTCAACTGCTAGATCACCAGGAGGCTGGATGGTTTAAGAGAACCTCAGATGGGATGGTGTGTCTTAGTCTCTGTGGTCTCATTGTCCATCAGATTGGCACAGGCTTGTTGTCATGGGGTTCCCAAGGTTCTAAGAGAAACAGCATAGAAGCATGGGGCCTTGGCTCAGAGATGAACATTGTTTTCGTCTTTTGTGGCTTTCTGCAGTCAAAGAAAGTGACACAAACAGTTCAGCCACGCGAACTGTTGTGGAGGAGAAAAAGCCTTCATTTCCTGATGGAAGTGGACTTGACAAAGTTGTTTTGTGGAGACAGAAAGAAGGCTATAGTTATGGCCAGGTTTACAAATAGTTGATCAGAGGACATATAGTAAAGGTCCCTAGAAAAGGCTGGGTCTGGAGAATTATCAAGAGTTCCAACCAAGCAGGGCAGGCCTTTCTCTCCTTGACTCCACCCCATGCCCTCCGCTCCTTTGTTGCTGCAGTAACCCTGCTGTTTCCCCAAAACATGAGAAAATAATTGTGCTCTGTTACATTTTTCACTGGCAGTTGAGAATACTTTTTACCCATTTATGGGTGCAAATTAATGAGATGACAACAGACTGAAACCAATGACAACTGCTAATCTGTAAGCAAAAACAAGGGATGAGGAGCCGAGAGCAGTACAGCTGTTTTATTTTAATTGAGGAATGATTTTATGTTAGAAATACTCAATATTCACAGCAAATTAAAAATAATGAAGTGAACTGATACCAAGGATTTCTTTTTCTTCTTGCTTACTATCCCTTT
Organism: Nanger dama; assembly: GCA_917880005.1. Lineage (NCBI taxonomy): Eukaryota > Metazoa > Chordata > Mammalia > Artiodactyla > Bovidae > Nanger > Nanger dama. The sequence goes on from CAKJTW010000012.1 coordinate 41,757,621, forward strand.
GTAAATCTATTTCTTCACACAAATTGACAGGCCTAATTGATACATATGCTATTATTCCTCATTAGTAGGCTGAATAAAATAATTCTTGATTAAATTTATTGCAATTTACCAATCTAGCATAATGTTTGCAAGCTATAAAAGTCAATCAGCAGGAAACCAGGGGGAAGCAATGATATTATTACATTTTATATAACATGTAAGTGGTCTCCCTGCCCCAGCAAAAGGAAGGCCAACAGAAGACTCCCAGGTGGGTAGCACACCATGATGTGGGAGCCCCTACCCCAGCACAGTTTTCAAAGGCATCAGCAAGAGCTCCAAGGCTCTCTCTCCCTGTGTGGCTGGCCTGGGCTCGAGCCATCCCTGCCCTCCTGGCTGTGCCTGTCCTTGGGCAGGCCTTCAGTTGTTCATGACTATGAGTTGCAGGGACTTTAGGGAGGGGCCTGAGGCTGGCACTGGAACCTGCCACTCACACTTGTCCCAACCCAACAGAATATCAGAAGGTATGCTACTTAGAGAAAAGATGAGAAAACAAAGCCACATGACCCCCAAGAGCTTGTTTTCCCCAGGGTGCCCATACTAGAGTACCCACATCAGGGGCAGTCCTGAGTCCAACTGCTCTCCAGTGAAGTTAAGAGCTCCATGGACTTCCTGACCCCTAGGTATCACAGGCTGGCATCATTAAATGTTATATCCAGCCCCACCATAATGTTTTACTTGGCTCTATGGGATTAAAAACAATAAATGAAAATTAATTGCCAATTTTTAAAACTTGGTAATTGCACATATATACTTGGTATCTGGGTTTTCCTTGAAGAATAGGAATATCTGGCCACAATGGACACAGTTCTGTATGGAATTGGGTCAAAGCTGTCTGCTTGGAGTGGATGACATTCTCTGCTCCTCATTATCTCAAGTTCTATCCCTTCACTGTTGTCCATCACCCGCCTGCACCTACAGCATCTATGTCTCCAATGCTTTTGCAGTGTGCTGTGTGGCTTTTCCAGTGCATGATATTTGAGTGCTAAAGGTTCTGTTCTTTGCAGTTCTGGATCATTTCAAAATGGTTGTGCACTCTGAGCTAGGTTGCGTTTATTAGGGACACTTGGCTCTTGACATGGCAAACATGTAGTAACACCCAAGACAGAAAGGTTTACCCAAAGCACTTCCCCACTGGCTCTTCACTATCCTGTGCCTGGTACAAACACCCTGAGCTGGACTCAAGTCTCCCTCACCCCTCACCACCACTTCCATACCTATGCTGTTGAGCATTTAACCCTCCATAACCCCCTCCACCCTCTATAAACACACTCGTACTGTGTCCCATTACCCAGGGTTCTGCTCTCTAGACTATAAGCTGTGAATATCCACTCTTCCCCAAAGTCATGAGCTGTGACTCGTGCATAGTACGAGTCACAGACAAGAGTGTCTTTGGATTCCTGTATCACGAAAGTCTCCACCTAGAGCAGAGCTCTGAGAAGGATAGGGGCAAGAATAGCTATTTTGACCAGACAGATCTCTGTTGAAAATTTCATCAGACTCAACAGTATCATGAAGATCTCCTGGAACATAGTAATAAATGGTTTTAGACATGGTCCCTATGACTACTCTCCTGACCATTCCCCTTAGTTCCTTAGCAGCAATGAGATGTCACTCTGTAGGTTACAGAATGATTCAGACATGCCCTTCTCCTCTGGCTCTGGGATGTGCCAGGAGTGGAAGGAGCAGAAAACATCTCACGGGGGAACCATGCATGGCAGAACCAGTAAGGAAGCATCTCTGAGGAGAGATAGGACTTCCCAGACACAAGACTTCATGTGTACAACCAAGGCAGTTAAGACAGTGAAACAAGCTCTCAAATCAAGGAGGACTCCCCAGCTAGGGATCCCAGGATGAGCCTAGAGGCATGACAGCTTCTCTGCAGGGGCCCTGAATGCTGCTGGGTCTGTATAAACAAACATGTGCCCAGTAGCCCCGGTGCAAGTCTCTCTTTATGCTCCAATACTGGGAATCTGACTTCTGATGGACACTTTCTCCTACAGATTCCCCAAGAACAGATACACAGCACAGTTCACCATTTCCCAGTCCCAGAGCTCTCCTCCTACTTCTCCTCATTCCCAGTCCCAAGGGAGGGTCAACCATATGTACTCAAACTGCAACCCCCAAAGGCACCTTACCTTCATGTGCCCTTAGTCTGAGTTAGTCTTCTCTCATCCCCACACCGTCAACGTGGCCCTGACCACCACTCTCTCATTCATATACACCATGTATGCAGTTCACTACACCTATCTTATTCACTGTTGCCTCAGCACCTAACACAAATCCCTGACACACAATAATAAGAACAATAATAACAATAGTGTGGTTTCTTATATTGGACACTTATGTGTTGGCACTTGTATAAATGTTTTATATGCATAATCTCACATAACAATTCTCTGGAGCGAATATCATTATTATTGTTGTTTACACACGAGGAGAAGGAAGCTCAGAGAAACTGTGCCCAAGATCCCAAAGCTAGTAAGTCCCAAAGCAAACTAGAGCTGCTCCAACTGATCCCAGAGCCTGGTTTCTACATCTTCAAGCTAATTGCCTCTCTGGGCGCTTAGTGATGTTCGCTGATTAAATGAGTGGATCACCGCACCTTTAAGGCAATCTCCGTGCCCCCTAGCTGTGCTCCTTCCAAGTTGTTCTCCACTTTGTAGCCACCGTGGCTATAGCTTAACATCTTCATTGGTCCCCAACTCCTGAGTCTTGCTTGAAATATCTAACCTCTTCCTTTCACTCCATCCTCGCATCTCCTCACTCTTTCATCAGCCAAGCCATCTACCTTAATGTTCCTGGATTGGTGTCCCATGTTATTTCTGTTTCTGTCCCTTGTACAGCCAGTCCCTCTGCCCACAGTGCCTTCTTCCTCAGCTCGCCCAGATCTAAAGCTCTCAACCTAGACCCTGCTTCCTCCTACCTGATTCAGTGCACCTAGCAAAGATGCCCATCCCCTGTGTCCTCATGGTACCCTAACCTGTCCACAGCACAGTAATTGCTAGGTACTGTTGTCTCTGCTCTATGAATCTGCCAGTTACTTCAGGTTCAGCAGGTGTGTGTTCAGTCTGGGCTCTCCACTGGTGAACACGGTGGCAGACATGTAAATGTCCATGCTTGACATGCCTCTTTATTTTATAAGTTGATTCAGTAAACTTATCGATGGTCAAAGACAGACCAATATGCAATTTAACTGGGGTTCGAGGATCAACAAGCAGGACTTCTCTGGTGAGCCTGTGGTTAAGAATCTGCCTGCCAGTGCAGGGGACTTGGGTTCGATCCCTGCTCCAGGAGGATTTCACATACCTTGGAGCAACTGAGCCCATGAGTCACAAATCCTGAGCTCATGCCCTAGAACCTGTGCTCTGAAACAAGAGAAGCCACCCCAAAGAGAAACCTGTGCACCACAGCTAGAGAGTAGTCCCCACTCACCATAGCTAGAGAAAGCCCACACAGCAATGGAGACCCAGCACAGCCAAAAAAGAAATAAAGATGGAATTTCCCAAGCGGCATTAGTGGTAAAGAGCCTGCCTACCAAAGTAGGGGACATAAGAGACATGGGTTCGATCCCTGGGTCAGGAAGATCCCCTGGAGAAAGGCATGACAACCCAATCCAGTATTCTTGCCTCAAGAAAGAATCCCATGGACAGAGGAGCCTGGCAGGCTGCAGTCCTTAGGGGTTGCAAAGAGTCGGACACGACTGAAGCAACTTAGCACACACACACAAATATAAAGATAGTTCCTTAAAAAAAAAAAAAAGAATAGGAATTAACAATCAGTAAAAACTAATGTACCTTGATGAGATGATGTGGTCGGTCAGCAATCTAGAGGAGTGATTTCCAGGCTTGGTGTGTGTCAGAATCACCTGGTTGGCTTACTAAAGCACAGATGGCTAGGCCCTACCTTCACAGTCTCTGATTCAGTAGATCTGGGAAGAGGTGGGTGGACTGAAAATGTCTAGCAGGTTTCCAGGTAATGTTGATTTTGCTATGAAAGCCACTCTTCTAGAAGATTCTGGAAGTGCCCCATCAGAAAACAGTAGTACCCAATAATACTAGAAGGAAATGCAAAAGAAGAAATGAAATGCAAGCTTCTTGTCTTGTGAGGTTTCCTGTCTCCAGTTTGTGATGCACCAAGCTCTCATCTTAAGGCTGCAAAAGGGCTTGGAGGACAGCCACACCCAGCCTAATGTCAACATTCATGTATCCCAGCCTCTTGCTGCAGATTTCCTGGCACAGAATGGCCACCTTTGGCACCTGGCTCTGCATGCCAGTCATCCAGACCCATAACACAGGCTTTGCTGAGATGCCCTGTGCATCCTGCTGGCCATCAAACAAGGCCTGACCGCTCCTTGTGGATGGCAGCGGCTCCAGGCAAACCAGTGGCCTCCTGCAGACATCTCGAGCAGGAGGAAACAAACAGATTAATCTCTGAAATTTGATACCCGTTCCAGACACAAGTAGCAACAAACTTAGCGACAAAGCTGTCAAAATATGTTCCACAGCCTCATTGGCAAGAGATCTGGACACACGAAAGAAATTCAGCAAAACCAAATCAGTTGCCAAACTGGGAGGTTTGACAGCGTGCTCGGGAATACATTTAGATCAAAACAGGAACACATCCAAAGGAGCGAGTGTCTCCATAAATTATTATGGAATGATTAGAAATAATTAGTCAGTGATTTCAAAATATTACATATATTTTTCAGTGGTATTGAGGGGACGTGTTATATAACGTGGGATTTTGTTTTTACATTGGGTTTTTATCTTTTTTTTTCTTACTGCTCTCCAGCAGTTTTCAAAAGATAGGGGCCACAGATGTAATACTCCACCATGCAAATCATGGTGGCTTAAAAGAATACGTTTTTAGGCAACAGGATTGCTTCGCAAAGCTTCTAAAGGAAGAGAAATGGCAGAAAGAGAGATTCTTGTTCCTTTCTGGGCCTTTTCGTGGGGCATACTCTCTAGCTGCTTTTCCTGAATTAGAGTTTTGTATCAAAGGGGTTTACATTTACAAAGATTTACATTTACAAAAGCCTCTAGCAGGTGGTCTGAGAAGGCAATGGCAACCCACTCCAGTACTCTTGCCTGGAAAATCCCATGGATGGAGGAGCCTGGAAGGCTGCAGTCCATGGGGTCATGAAGAGTCAGACACAACTGAGCAACTTCTCTTTCACTTTTCACTTTCATGAATTGGAGAAGGAAATGGCAACCCACTCCAGTGTTCTTGCCTGGAGAATCCCAGGGACGGGGGAGCCTGGTGGGCTGCTGTCTATGGGGTTGCACAGAGTAGAACACAACTGAAGTGACTTAGCAGCAGCAGCAGCAGCAGCCGCAGCTAGCAGGTGGTTGGACCCTGATCCTGCTGGGGCTCATCCAAGCTCACACAGAATTCCAACCAGAGCCAGGCTGGAACCCTAGCCTCCTGACTTTCAGGCTATTTCTTTGGACAGGACAGACCTGGGACCAAAAGTCTCCTATGGACTTTCTGAAGAAACTTCATTCCAGAGACAGATCTTTGGAAACAAGTCTGTTCCTAGCATTCTTACCACACATGAGAAGAATTCTTGTCCGGGCAAGAGAAGGACACCTCCTGGGCTCTGCTTCAACTGGCCCCAGAGTGTCCAACAAGATCTGAATTAGCCAACCCCTGGGCATCACCTGAGTTGGCAGTGTTCCCTCTCGCCTCACAGTCATAGAAAGGCAAACCAGGAAAGACTTACCCTCTTCACATTTCAGAGAGACAGTGAGACCCAGCTCTACCTTCACACACAGAGGAAAGAACATCCCACCACCCAAGCGTAAGGAGCTCCGCAGGCCATGCGAAACAGTAAAACATTGGCCTCACGTTACTATCCCTGCCAGCCTCCCTGGCCCTAGCTTTTCCACTTTCTCATTAAGAGTTAAGACTTAATGTCTTGCCAAGGGGTATTAACTTTTAAGTTGCCATAAAACCAAATAATTATATTTATCAATTTTTTTAATTACAGAACACAGCTAAGCATATGTATGAGTTAGCCGAAAAAGCCAGCATGCGCACCTGCTGTGAGAGCGCTTTCCAAAAGGAGACGTGAGGAAAATATTTGAATTCCATTTCCCTGTTCTAAAGTCCCATTTGGAAAAAAAAAAAAAAGAGGGAAGAAAAGGCAAGACTTCCAACACAGAAGCAGGCCTTTACAGTTACGGCCTTTTACAAGATGATCTGAGCTATGTTCCCTGTCTCTGAGGAAGGCACCAGCATATAAAATGGTAGTGAATTTGCATTACTTCCAATCCATCATTCTTGGGTGTGCAGGGAAAAACCAGGGGACCCGCTGCAACAAAGCTCAGCCTTCGTGTTGACAGATTCTTATTTAAGTGACTATGAATACAACAATTCCACAAATAATTTGTCAAGTGTGTGGCTGAACTGGCTCTGAACCCTGATAAATACCGCCTCTCCTCCCGCTGCAAAGCAGCATGCTTGGTGTGCGGACACCGTGGAGTAGGCACGAGGGTGGAACGATCAATGCTGCTGTATTTCTCTTCTTTGCGGTTTAGCGAAACAAAACAAACAAACCCCCCAAATCACTCTGAAGGTGGCTTTTTCCCCCTCAGTGTTAAGTATCCAGGATGGAGCTGCGCTTTGATTCCACACCAGGCTCTCCACACGGAGCCATAGGAGTCCCTTTGCAGACCACGCTGATGGCCCCCTAGCCACAGAAGCTTCCAGCTTTCCCCTTGGAGGCTCCAGTCAAGTCACTTGGTCAAGGTTCTCCTGGCTGTGGTCCTAATCGGTGCACCTGGAGCCCAGTGGCTGTGACTCCAGGGGTTGGCCAGCCGTGCATGGGCTGCACTGGCAGACTTGTAGCTCAAGACGTGCCTGGACGATCGGGGTGACAAGTCTCCTTGAACAAAATGTAAATCTAATCATCTTTGAAGACTGCAATATATACCTAAACGTCTCTTGCAGATGTAATTTAGTATGCATTATTAATTTATTTTTCATAAAGCTCCCCAGCTCCTGAGAGGGTGAGTGAGAGCACAGAACTGCCCGGATGATAAGTCTCGTTTGTCAGGGAAAGGCGGGCATGGGCATACAATTTCCCTTCCTAAAACCCCATCTAGGAGAATGCACAGACACTTCCTAGGGAAAGAAGCCTCCTGCAGACTAGATGTTTCCAGACATTTTAATAAAGTGCCGACCTCTAATGGGACATGAACACTCCCTCACCGCTTGCAAAGTGAGCGGTAACTTATGATGCTGGACCACCAGGCAGAAGAGGGACCGTCTGTATGTCAATTACACTGAAACTTTTGATGTTCGGATTGTAATGCCTATAGAAATAATTAAGAAATAATTAACTCATTCTAACACAAAATGCTAATTATTTATTGTTTATAAAGCAATTTTAAATAATGCAAAAGCTCATGCAGTTGGGACCATCATGATTTTCCAGTCATTAACTTAACCAGAATTTGCATTTTGGGACTCTAGCCAGTGACTTACATGCAGTCCTTAAGTCATTTTTCAAACACCCTGTCCTATCTTAATCTATTCATCATTAATCACATTTGGTCACTTTACATAGAGAACACTATTCAGATGAAAGATAAAAGAAATACATTAATAAAATGAAAGCAAGTTGGAATACTTCAAAACATAAGGTAGGGGATGAATATGGTTATCACAGCAATTTATACATCGTGCACTTAGCATTAAAATAGGGCTGGTGGAGCTGTTGCTTATTATTTAAGAGGGACTGTAAGGAGGAGCCAGCTTTTATCATATCAGACACCCTTTCTCACTGTTCTGAAATGAGAGCATGCATCTAAGCTAGTCCCAGCAGCCGCTCTGCCCTCCCACACCTGGGGCGGGTCAGCAGAGCATGGAGAAATCCAGAACCTTCTCTAACCCAGGTTCCTTCCCCCGGTCACTAAGCCAGCTGAGCAAAGATGCATTCTGAGGCCACTCCTAGGAACTGGTTCATCTTCACCTGACACTGTCCCTTCAGTTTCCTTAGAGGTCACACAGAGGTCATGCTGGATCCCATTCAGTGGCACCAAGACCTTCTAGTTCAGCAACGCCTAACTCTGGGCCTAAAGGTTTGGTCCTGTATGGGCTCTTAGACATTCTGTGCAATGTCCCCTTCCTGGGACATCAGCAGAGCAGAACTGTGGGCTTGTTTCCCATATCAGTGGAAGCAACGTGAAAGGGAGAAGAAAAGCAAGAGAAAAGGGAGGGAGGAGGCAGGGAGGGGAAATTGCATTCGCCGTCACCATTTCTCCCACCCAGAAGGTCCACGGCCATCATAAACTCACGATATTCTGAGCCAGCTAGGCCCTCTTGAAGCCCACGGACTGCCCAAGCTCCCCTGGCTGGCTCCTTAATCAGAGCCACGGCACGAAGCATGTACTTGGGCTGAACCACTGGATTTCCATGAGAACTGGTTAGATAACTGTTGTGTCCTTCAAGGATTTCCACCAATTAGATGGTAGTGGGGTGGGGGATTGGAGTGTGGCCAGGCTGCGGGCTCTTTGGTGAACCGAGGGACATCTTCAGAGGAGAATGATTAAATCCCTACCCAACCACATAGCTGGCAGAAGAGACAGTTCCCCCAGACCGGGCAGTGCTAATGCTGGGATCAGTTATGCGGGTATGTGTAAGGTTCAGTTTGGAGGCCCCACAGGGCCTAAGGTAAGCAACATCTTCAGTATGTTGGTCTCTTCAGTGTATATTCAGCTGTTTGGGCCACTATAGTAAGATATCACAGACTAGGAGGCTTATAAATGACAGAAATTTATCTCTCACAGTTCTGGAGACGGGGAATTCACTCACGATCAAGGTGCTGGCAGATTCAGTGTCTGGTCAGGGCCCACTTTCTGGTTTGTAGACAGCTGTTTTTTCTCTGTATCTTCATTTGAATGAAAGAGTGAGGGAACCCACTGGGGTCTCTTTAAAAGGCACTGACCATATTCATGAGGGCTCCCACCCCCATGACCTAAGCACTTGCTTCCCAAAGGCCCAACTTTCTAATACCATCATAGTGGAGACATCATCACATACAAACCTTTAGTCTATAGCAATTGGATACAGACTGATAAGACAGACGTCAAATACAGAGAACTCTGAAAATCTAACTAAGTTACTTGAAATTTTCTTTGCATGGTGCACAAGAAAAGTGTTGTGCAGAGCCTGAATGTTCCCGGGTTCTAAATAAATGCAGTAACATGTGGTACTTGGGCTGTGATCCTCAGCAATCTCACCCCTGAAACAGAGTGAGCTCTGTGAGGACTGGGGACCACACTGCTTGAATTGCCTCTATATTTCCAGCACCTGCAACAGTGCTGGGCATGTGGTAGATCTCCTTTCTGATTGACCACTAATAAGATGTTAAATAAAGCTAAATACAATTGAGTGATTTTAATGATGTTAAGTATATTCAGCTGACCCACAATGAAGTGCCTGAATCCAGTCATTTCCAACCAGCAGACAAATCTGGAGAAAAGAGCTTGATTATAATCTAGCACCCTTTGGGCCATATCTTTATTTTTAATATTTTACTCAAATCATGTTTTGGGGACCTCCCATGTGCCAAGTGCTCCATGAGATGAAACCATTGCCCAGGCTTTGCTGGGGGAGGCGGGGGGAGGGGCTGGCTGCCAGTCATGATGGAGGCTAGCCAAGAGATGTCCCTCCAGACAGTTCCAGAGTGGCTGAGGTAGACAGACTGGCTGAGTGGCTCAGACACAGAATGGGGTGAGGGAAGTCCCCAGCAGAGCAGTCAGGGAAGGTGAGGGTGAGGGCTTGTGCCATGCTGTTGCGAGCACGGTGACTGCCTGCACTCTGGAATACTGAGCTACTGAGTGGGTCAATATTCTATAGCCAGACTCCCATCATTGTTGTGAGATGGGAGGAGGCAAGTACAGAGCAAAAGGAAGAGGTGGACAAGGTGAGGGAAAGATGAGGGGCCTAGGGAAGAGTCCAATGCTGGGTGGGACCGATGACAAGGCGGGACAGACAAGCCCCTCTCTGGGGTCTGGCCTTCGGGACCAGTGCATGCTGGTCAGCACAGCTCTTCTGCCCCCCAGGGGACCCTGAAGACCAACATCCCAAGCTCCGGCCCTCCTAGACACCAGCAGAACCGGGCTGGAGGCTAACTTGTAGACAGAAACACAGGAACAAAGAGACAGAAGGATTAAAGGTTTACTTCCAGGACACGTCCCTTGCCATATGATCTACCATGCCACCAAAAGGGGATGTGAAAACAATATTGTCCTGCCCTCTACTGCGGAAATGGTGGGAAGCATGGCTATGAGAAACCGTTGCAACCAGGGAGATGCTTTGCAGATCGACCATTGTCTTGTACCAGTTTGGACTCAGGGCAAATAATTGAATATTTTTAATAGGTGTTTTTCCAGCATGTCCTTGTCTTTTGTTTTTATTCCTGTAACAAAACTCTTGCCCAAGAAAGTGTTTTCTAAAGTCCCAGTCAAAAAGTAGTAATGTTCTATCCACACATTAACGATTCCAAAATTCTCCATTATGAACAATATTTATCAAAAACAGCCCACTATCAGATGAAAGATGTGCCTTATCTTTTCTTGTCAACTAAAACATTATTCACTGAAAGTTTCTTTCATATCTGTTTCAGGGGTTTCAGTGTCATTTTAAATTGCAAATCAATCATCTATCTCGCAGCCCTCGTTCTGGAGGGGAGATTAACGCTCTGGCTAAAATTGTTTACAAAGCCATTTGTAAACCTTCTGCGGATGCAGATGAGGAAAGTTTACCAGTTTAACATTGTTGATCCCAGAGAAAGCCTTAAGCAATGACTTCAGAGGGCAAAAAAATTTGTTCATTTATCATTATTGTCATGGGCTTTCGCAAATGATAACAATTTGTCTTCATCCTATTTTTAGACAATGAGCCACAATAGAGTCCAGAAAGCCATTTTGCCAGATGGGAGAAGGTGCTTTCATTGCAAAATGTTGTCTTTTCTTTCCCTGCCCTATAAAATTGGCTTAAGTGAGAACCAAGGATATGTTTTAATGTCAGGATTCCCAGAAGACATAAGACATACAATAAAGGCATCGCCAGCCCCAGGAAGGATGTGGTTCAAATGCATTGAATACTATTTTCAGTCTAAAATCATGACTTCTAGGAGAGATAGAAGCATGGTGAAAGCCGGGAAGATAGTTATGGATTTTAGCATGCTTTCATTCCTTATTAATATTCCCTTTTTAAAATGAAACACTGCAATAGGAAGGCCAATTACTTCTCATTAAGATGAATAAAAATGTTAGAATAAGCTGGACATAAAATAAACATTTAAAGTGATATATGGTGAATTCCACCGAGCTCTGAACTACTAATCAGAAACTCTCTATGGAAGAGAAGATAAGAAAATCCAGTTTTCATTAGAAACGTTCCAGATTCTGGGGGAATTTCATTAAGCTCCTTGCTGGTTCCCCTCCGCTGGTTTCTGGCAGCATCCTGGGGAGGCACATACTCGTTTTCCTGTCTCTGAAACCCAGGGGTTTAGGAGCCCCACTTCTGCAAATAATCCCAAACCAGTGTTCCTTCTCTAGGCTGGCTCCCTTGTCCTCCACTGGCTTTGTAGCCTGTCATTGGTAATCGTTGTATGCTTAGTCCATCTTTAACACAAAGGAATATTTCACCTGTGTTTTTCCTCCATTGAGGACAATAATCAGACAGGCTTTAGAGATATTCTGTAGTTCAAAATCAGCACCAACATCACAATAGGTGGTCCTTCTGGTTTGAGCCCAGGTGCAGGGGGCACCGGAAACTTCATCTTCTAGAAGCCTTTATCATTGAGCTGACATTTCAGCAAACAGTACTATTGACTCATTGAACACACGGTGGAAACGTGAGAGCATTACTGAGCATTAATCAGCCTGAAAGCATGTCACATGTTCTAAGATAGCCTGGACACACATACACACACACACACACACACACACATACACACACACACACATGCATGCATACACACACATGTGCTCACACAAACACCTTGGAGGTTCATGACAGAAAGGCTCTTGGAGAACCTGGGGAGGTTGATGCTACAGATTGGATTGTCACAGTGCACACAGTAGGTTCGGAGGAAGTCTGTGGCTGGCCCCACTCAGTATAGGACAGACAGCGGCGTGAAGAGCTGACAGCAACCCCAGGACTCTGGCCCACTTTGCTCTAGCCAACTGAGCCATGGCCAAGTTTCTGCTTCTCTTCATGCTGTCTTTTCTTTGGCAGAACTGTGGACCTTATCTGACAGAAATCTGTTTCTCCACTAGCCAGTTTCTTAAGAATGAAGAGATGAGATACCTTGCAAGTGTGAGCTCTACGGCGCTTCCACAATTTGAATCCTCATCACAGTCCCATTCCCTGGGCTGCAGCGCACCCCCTGCCCCTCCTCCCTCACCCTGCCCTTCCTCATCTGCACCCCTTCCATTCCAGCTCAGCCCAGTGCCTGCACCAAGGCCTTTCCAAATAGCTCAGCCCTAGGGACTCCTTGTCCAAGTTGTCTTCCTATGTTAGCCCAGTCTGAACAGGGACAGTTGTATTTCCCAGTTATGACTGTTTGGGGTTTTCTTTCTTTATTTTTTTTGGTCAGTAGGACTGTATTTATTGGCTGGGGAATTTATCACTCAGTAATTTTAAGAATAAGACATAATTGTCTAAGTAAATTCCTTTTTTTTGCTTTTTTATTTTATTTTTTTAATTGTGGTAAAATACACATTATGTAAAACTTACCACCTTAATCATTGTAAAGTGTACTATCCAACAAATCTCCAGAACTCTTTTCAAATTACTAAACAGAAATGCTATAGACCCATTAAATTACTTCCTATCCCAACCTCCCTGCAGACGCTGGCCATCCAATCGACGATTTTTGAAACTGTATCCAATGTTTTTGTCCTCCTGTATTTTCTATTACCCCTTGACCATCCCTCTCATTCAAATCACCAGAGACTCATTGCATCAGGGAAAAAATGAATAGCAGAAAATAGACCAAGATAATTCTCTAATGAATATAAGCCTCAAAAGTCTAAGTGGGAGAAGAGAACAAAAATGGCCCCAAGAATGAGCAATAGGTGAGGAAGGATGTGAGATGACTTAGCAGAATACATACATGTTTCAGAAGGAAGAGACAGAAAATGACAGAGAGCACTTAGGTGTGGATAGGTTCCAAGAAGGAGCTGATTCTTGGCCATTGTGGTGTTGAGCCCCCACAAAATGATCAGAGCATCCACAAGCACCCTGCACTGGACTGAGCGACCGTGGTGCAGCTCTGGATGGAGGGATGGCCACTGGGGTACCACAATACCTCCACCTCAACCCCGTCTCTGTGCAGGACTCCCGGGAACCCTGGAAAAGTCCCCAACTTGGATAAGACCCGTCGTCCAAGGTAAGGGAGCAACAGCTGTGCTTTGCTGGAGCAGCCGTGAAGAGATACCCCCACATCCAAGGTAAGAGGAAACCCAAGTAAGATGGTAGGTGTTTCAAGAGGGCATCAGATGACAGACACACTGAAACCATACTCACAGAAAACTAGTCAATCTAATCACACTAGGACCACAGCCTTGTCTAACTCCATGAAACCAAGCCATGCCTGCGGGGTAACCCAAGACGGGCGGCTCATGGTGGAGAAGGCTGACAGAAAGTGGTCCACTGGAGAAGGGAATGGCAAGCCACTTCAGTTTTCTTGCCTTGAGAACCCCATGAACAGTATAAAAAGGCAAAATGATAGGATACCAAAGAGGAACTCTCCAGGTCGTTAGGTGCCCAATATACTACTGGAGATGAGTGGAGAAATAACTCCAGAAAGAATGAAGGGATGGAGCCAAAGCAAAAACAATACCCAGTTGTGCATGTGACTGGTGATAGAAGTAAGATCTGATGCTGTAAAGAGCAATATTGCATAGGAACCTGAAATGTCAGGTCCATGAATCAAGGCAAATTGGAAGTGGTCAAACAGGAGATGGCAAGAGTGAATGTCGACATTCTAGGAATCAGTGAACTAAAATAGACTGGAAGGGGTGAATTTAACTCAGATAACCATTATATCTACTACTGCAGGCAGGAATCCCTCAGAAGAAATGGAGTAGCCATCATGGTTAACAGAAGAGTTCGAAATGCAGTACTTGGATGCAATCTCAAAAATGACAGAATGATCTCTGTTCGTTTCCAAGGCAAACCATTCAATATCACAGTAATCCAAGTCTATGCCCCTACCAGTAACGCTGAAGAAGCTGAAGCTGAATGGTTCTATGAAGATCTATAAGACCTTTTAGAACTAACACCCAAAAAAGATGTCCTTTTCATTATAGGACCCTGGAATGCAAAAGTAGGAAGTCAAGAAACACCTGGAGTAACAGGCAAATTTGGCCTTGGAATACGGAATGAAGCAGGGCAAAGACTAATAGAGTTTTGCCAAGAAAATGCACTGGTCACAGCAAACACCCTCTTCCAACAACACAAGAGAAGACTCTACACATAGACATCACCAGATGGTCAACACCGAAATCAGACTGATTATATTCTATGCAGCCAAAGATGGAGAAGCTCTATACAGTCAGCAAAAACAAGACCAGGAGCTGACTGTGGCTCAAATCATGAACTCCTTATTGCCAAATTCAGACTCAAATTGAAGAAAGTAGGGAAAACAACTAGACCATTCAGGTATGACCTAAATCAAATCCCTTATGATTATACAGTCGAAGTGAGAAATAGATTTAATGGCCTAGATCTGATAGATAGAGTGCACAATGAACTATGGAATGAGGTTCGTGACACTGTATGGGAGCCAGGGATCAAGACCATCCCATGGAAAAGAAATGCAAAAAGCAAAATGGCTGTCTGGGGAGGCCTTACAAATAGCTGTGAAAAGAAGAGAGGCGAAAAGCAAAGGGAGAAAAGGAAAGATATAAGCATCTGAATGCAGAGTTCCAAAGAATAGCAAGAAGAGATAAGAAAGCCTTCTTCAGTGATCAATGCAAAGAAATAGAGGAAAAGAACAGAATGGGAAAGACTAGAGATCTCTTCAAGAAAATTAGAGATACCAAGGGAACATTTCATGCAAAGATGGGCTCGGTAAAGGACAGAAATGGTATGGACCTAACAGAAGCAGAAGATATTAAGAAGAGGTGGCAAGAATACATGGAAGAACTGTACAAAAAAATCTTCACGACCCAGATAATCATGATGATGTGATCACTAATCTAGAGCCAGATATCTTGGAATGTGAAGTCAAGTGGGCCTTAGAAAGCATCACTAAGAACAAAGCTAGTGGAGGTGATGGGATCCAGTTGAGCTGTTTCAAATCCTAAAAGATGATGCTGTGAAAGTGCTGCACTCAATATGCCAACAAATTTGGAAAACTCAGCAGTGGCCGTGGGACTGGAAAATGTCAGTTTTCATTCCAGTCCCAAAGAAAGGCAATGCCAAAGAATGCTCAAACTACCACACAATTGCACTCATCTCACATGCTAGTAAAGTAATGCTCAAAATTCTCCAAGCCAGGCTTCAGCAATACGTGAACCATGAACTCCCTGATGGTCAAGCTGGATTTAGAAAAGGCAGAGGAACCAGAGATCAAATTGCCAACATCTGCTGGATCATGGAAAAAGCATGAGAGTTCCAGAAAAACATCTATTTCTGCTTTATTGACTATGCCAAAGCCTTTGACTGTGTGGATCACAAGAAACTGTGGAAAATTCTGACAGAGATGGGAATACCAGACCGCCTAACCTGCCTCTTGAGAAATCTATATGCAGGTCAGGAAGCAACAGTTAGAACTGTACATGGAACAACAGACTGGTTCCAAATAGGAAAAGGAGTACATCAAGGCTGTATCTTGTCACCCTGCTTATTTAACTTCTATGCAGAGTACATCATGAGAAACGCTGGACTGGAAGAAACACAAGCTGGAATTAAGATTGCTGGGAGAAATATCAATAAGCTCAGATATGCAGATGACACCACCCGTATGGCAGAAAGTGAAGAGGAACTTAAAAGCCTCTTAATGAAAGTGAAAAAGGAGAGTGAAAAGTTGGCTTAAAGCTCAACATTCAGAAAACAAAGATCCTGGCATCCGGTCCCATCACTTCATGGGAAATAGATGGGGAAACAGTGGAAACAGTGTCAGACTTTTTTGAGGGGCTCCAAAATCACTGCAGATGGTGACTGCAGCCATGAAATTAAAAGACGCTTACTCCTTGGAAGAAAAGTTATGACCAACCTAGATAGTATATTCAAAAGCAGAGACATTACTTTGCCAACAAAAGTCCGTCTAGTCAAGGCTATGGTTTTTCCAGTGGTCATGTATGGATGTGAGAGTTAGACTATGAAGAAGGCTGAGCACTGAAGAATTGATGCTTTTGAAATGTGGTGTTGGAGAAGACTCTTGAGTCCCTTGGACTGCAAGGAGATCCAACCAGTCCGTTCTGAAGGAGATCAACCCTGGATTTCTTTGGAAGGAATGATGCTAAAGCTGAAGCTCCAGTACTTTGGCCACCTCATGAGAAGAGTTGACTCATTGGAAAAGACTGTAATGCTGGGAGGGATTGGGGGCAGGAGGAGAAGGGGATGACAGAGAATGAGATGGCTGGATGGCATCACGGACTCGATGGACGTGAGTTTGAGTGAACTCCGAGAGATGGTGATGAAAAGGGAGGCCTGGCATGCTGTGATTCATGGGGTCGGAAAGAGTCGGACATGACTGAGCTACTGAACTGAACTGAACTGAACTGGATAAGATTGTTCTTGTTGTCTTGATAAAATAAGACCTTGCTTTCAAATTTTTAGTTGAATGGTGGGGAAAATACATTTTATTTTTCCTGAATTTCAGGGATGATGTAGTCCACAGGTCTGCCCCTTATGCCAGCAATCAGTTCAGGTCAGTTCAGTTCAATCACTCAGCTGCGTCAGACTCTTTGCAACCCATGGACTGCAGCATGCCAGGCCTCCCTGTCCATCACCAACTCCTAGAGTTTATTCAAACTCATGTCCATTGAGTCAGTGATGCCATCCAACCATCTTATGCTCTGTCGTCCCCTTCTCCTCCTGCCCTCAATCTTTCCCATCATCAGGGTCTTTCCAAATGAGTCAGCTCTTCCCATCAGGTGGGCCAAAGTATTGGAGTTTCAGCTTCAGCATCAGTCCTTCCAATGGACACCCAGGACTGATCTCCTTTAGGATGGACTGGTTGGATCTCCTTGCAGTCCAAGGGACTCTCAAGAGTCTTCTCCAACACCACAGTTCAAAAGCATCAATTCTTTGGTGCTCAGCTTTCTTTATAGTCCAACTCTCACATCCGTACATGACTATTGGAAAAACCACAGCTTTGACTAGATGGACCTTTGTTGGCAAAGTAATGTCTTTGCTTTTTAATATGCTGTCTAGGTTGATCATAACTTTTCTTCCAAGGAGCAAGTGTCTTTTAATTTCATGGCTGCAGTCACCATCTGCAATTATTCCTTATACTGTCTTAAATCTTCCACTTTCCTGCTCAGAGTTTATGCCATGCTGTTAGAAAGCCCATGTGGGGAAAAACTGAGGATTCCCTCCCACCGACAATCTGTCTGCCATGTGAAAGAGCCATCTTAGAAACATATCCTCCTGATCCAATCAAGCTTTCAGATGACTACAGAACCAACAGACATAGTCAATGCAAACACATAAGGGATTCTGAGTCAGAACTGCCTACCTAAACTCCTCTTGAATGCCTAACCCACAGCAACTATGAGACTTCTGACCTGGTGGGAACGAAAAATATGGATTAACTGACTCTGTTTAACTTCAGCTGAAGAATCTTCATTCCAGCTACTCCTGCTTGTAACTGTGGCATTTTCATTAATGAAAGCAGATGCTGCTCTGATCTCCATGCAGAGAATTCATCCCCTTGCTTAAGGATGTAATAAATGGAGATGCAAAGTAATTCACACCTGGATATATAAAGAGTCTATAGGTAATAACTCTTAAATGTAACATCACCATAGATAGCGATTGTCATTTGCTTGTCCAAAGTCACCAAAGAGGAATATTGAGGTGAGATGTTAATTCTGACTTGACAGTGGGCATCTGTGTGCTTCAAACCAAAATGAGAAACAAGAAAACGGTGTCATGATTACAGCACTTTGGTAGCTGAAAACATAGGTGTAAGCTTTCTATTTCTTGCAATTCACAAAAAGAGGTTTGTTTTTTTTTTTTTTTAGAGAATTGAAAATGTATGTGCATTTATGTATGTGTGTGTATATGTGTATATGAGTGTGTGTATGAAAATGTGTGTGCATTTATGTATGTGTTTGTATATGTGTAACAAAGTGGAAAGATCACAACTAGAAAACATGTATCTCACTCTAGTTGACAATGACCAGAATGATCTAGAAAGAATAAAGCAGATAGCATGTTCCAACTGGCATGAAATCAAAGTTAAAGTAAGTTACTGGATAAAATACATCTCTAAGAACCCTTGGCATTCTCCCTTCTCCTAATTAAACTAAGACTGGTCAATAACAATCATGGAACATCATGTGTCATCTGTGGATATGGATTTACTGCATAGATAGACATGGTCATGTGAAATCTACAGATCTATGGCCTAGGAGTACCTAATAAAAATTGTCTGTAAATTATATCTTTATTAGTGCTCTTATGCTCACTTCCTGCTTTTTTAAAATAAGATTGTCTATATTATTGGTTTTTATCCAGGAAAAAAGTTGAAATTCACTTCTGTGATAAATCACAGAAATTTATCATGTTAAGCTTCACTGAATGTTTCATAGAAAGGAGTTAATGCTTGGCTTTAGAGTCATCAGAACTTTATATGGGCCCTGAGCAACTTACTGTGTCTGTCCAAATATCAGAATTTTTATCTGCAATATTATTTTGTTTGTAATAATAAAAATAGCATGTACTTTATAGGATTTACTATATTTCAGACCCTATGGTCAGCATTTCCTGTTTCTTAACTCATAGAATCCCATCACCTAACATTATTCTCTTCTCCCAAATCTTGACACATATTAGACACTTCAGTGGCAATATATCGTTTCATTTGGAGATAAAATATTAAGAAGCATAATTAATAGAAGATAAAATGATCTCTTTCTCACATATCTAGGTGACATGAATCTAAAAATATTTTTACAGCTTTACTCTGTGACTAAGTACACAGACACACATGCACTGTAGAAGAACAGGATTTCTAAAAATCAATGTATCATTGTCTTTCCTATAACATCCATTTCCAACCAGTCCACCTGGTATCACTGGGGACATCAGAGGGACACTGGGATTCAAAGACAAATGCCGTCTTAATTGGACAGGTCTTTTTAACATTTACCATCTCCTGTTGGGTCTAGCTCAAAGAAGTCAATATTCTTTTTTACAAACAGGGGAAGGAAAAAATGTCATCCAAAATCCACATTTCTAAGTTACTGGTGTGTGTTTGGTGCAGACGTGTTGATTCCAGTATTCATGTCAGTGCAATACCATACAGGTAAGTTAGCCATTTTAGGCACAGGGTTTAGGGCTGTGAACACATCACGCCGCCTGAATCAGGATCCAGGACAACTCAGTGTAGGCTATTAAGCCACAAACTGATGTCATCAACCACGGTGGTAGGGACCCAAAGCAGTGAGAGAAACCCCATTCTCAGATTCTGTCTGTGTCAGATCAGTTGAGGCAGTGAGGAGTTAATACTCCTGCTGACTCAGTTCACACTAAAATGCTGAGAAAATATGAAGGAATATACTGCCTTATCTTCAAAGTTAAGCCATGCACCAAAGGAATGCGGTGAACCCTCTGTAGAGGCACCATAACTCCAGAGGAATCATGCTTGTGGATTTTGGTGTCAGAGAGACCTGGGTTCAAACATCAGCTCTGCCACCTGCTAGCAGTGTGACTTCACTTGTCTGGGTTTGTTTTCTTGTAATGGCTACATGAGGCAGTATTTATATACTCCCTGAAACATAGCAAGCTCTCAATAAATGCCAGAAGAAGCAATAAAGTGATAATGATTTTTACCTCTCATTTCTACCTCTTTCCCTGAGCTCCAAATTTGTACAGAAGACTAACTACTCAATATCTCCACCTGGGTGTCCCACAGGCCCTCGGAACACAGCATGATAAATCAAACTCGCCGTCTATTTCTTAAACTTGCACAAACTAAAAACGTGGGTCATCACTACCTCTCCACTCACATGGATCCAATAACACAGTCCACATGTTCACTGGACTTCAGGTTGGAACTTCACCTCACAAGTCAGAATTTTCTTCCTCCTCCTAAAAATATACAGAAGTAATATGGAGAACAAAAACATAAAATGCTTATATGTTTTCAGGGAAATTCAAAGACAAATGTAATGCAAGACCCCAAAACACATGTAAGGCTTTCAAAAGCAGTTCTGACTGGGCAGAAACCAGGAAGATAAAGCTGAAATAAAACTCAGTGAGGTTCAGGATAGGGGAACACATGTACACCTATGGCTGATTCATGTCAATGTATGGCAAAAAACCACTACTAAAGTAATTAGCCTCCAATTAAAATGAATTAATTAATTAAAAAAACTCAATGAGTAACTGGAGGAATTCAGTGATAGTAGATCTCAGGAAAGACCAACTAGGAGACATTTACTAAAGGAAAAAGATTCAGCCTGAAGTGCAAACTATCCTTGTTTTCAATAATGGGTATTAAAATAGATCAAGGGGTTCTGCTAGGAACCCCCTTAGCCTGGTTGGGACAGAGAGGCAGAGTGAGCCATAGTTGCAGGAAGCAGTATGTGTTTGAGGCTACAGAGAAGGGGAAACTTTTGTCTTGTGAAATCTGAAGGGTGACCCTATCCTCTCCTGCCCCTAACCCTCTTCATGGATGGACCCCATGCACTACTTTCTCACATGGCCTCCTTCAGAACTTCCATTTTGAGTGAGTGGCTTGATGCTGTAGCAGTGAGAAAGGCTGAGAACTTGAATTCTGGCTTCTACCTTTGAGCTCAGTTGCTTCAGTCATGTCTGACTCTTTGTGACCCTATGGACTGTAGCCCACCAGGCTCCTCAGTCCCTGGGATTCTCCAAGCAGGAATACTGGAGTGGGTTGCCATTTCCTCCTCCAGGGGACCTTCCCAATCCAGGGATCAAAATGGTATCTCTTATGTCTCCTGCATTAGCAGGTGGATTCTTTACCATTCGTGCCACCTGGAAAGCTCTCTTCGTAGCCATCTGTTACTCCAACCCTGGAACTCATCCTCTGGCTAATGGAGGAAAATCAACCACATCCAATTATAAGTAGTACCAAGGAGCAGCCATGACTTCTATATAAAAATACTAAAGGGAAAATTGGAAATAGGTAGCAAACCCACTCCAGTATTCTTGCCTGGAGTATCCCAGGGATGGGGAAGCCTGGTGGGCTGCTGTCTATGGGATCACACAGAGTCGGACATGATTGAAGCAACTTAGCAGCAGCAGCAGCAAAACTTAGAAGCACAAACACAAAAAATCTAGTGATTGAAATCATATGCATATGTATAAGCACTGGGGACTATACTAACATAATGCATGTGTGTTAAATTGCTTCAGTCGTGTCTGACTCTTTCCGATACTATGAACTATAGCCTGCCAGGCTCTTCTGCTCTTCTGGAGTCAGATTCTCCAGGCAAAAATACTGGAGTGGATTGCCCTGCCCTCTTCCAGGGGGATCTTCCCAAGCAAGGATCAAACCCACATCACTTTGCCTCTCCTGTGCTGGCAGGCAGGTTCTTTATCACTAGCGTGACCTGGGAAGCCCATATACTAACACAATATTAGAAACTAAAATTGGGTGGCACAAAAGAAAGAAAGAGAAGGAAAGGAAAATGAAATCTGCTAAATGTATTATTATTCATGTTAGAGAATGAAGAAAATAATGTCTGAAGAAATAAGAACTAAAGATGTCATAGAAAATCATAATTACAGGAGTTATGACTAGAGGAAAATACAGACCCTCAAATATTGGGAGAGCCAAAATAGATCACATAGCAGAGGTCTTTAAGAACCAAACAAAAATCTATTGTAAAATGATGTGTCAGAACAAAGACCAAATACGTGTTATGTAAGTGTAAATAGACTCAGTTGATCTACCAGAAATACTTTCAGGTTGGTCCACAAAGCAAAGCCAACCCCAGTTCACTTGTATGACAGTCTCTAGGTTCATCCTCATCCCTGCAAATGGCACTACATGTCCTTTCTATGGCTGAGTAATATTCCATTTTATATACGCCCCACAGCTTTATCCATACATCTGTTGATGGAAACAGGTCTCCACGGAACAGGTAAGACCAAGTCACTACAATAGTTGGGCCATGGAAGCAACCTAAATGTCCATCAAAGAGAAATGGATAAAGAAGACGTGGTGTATAAATACAATGGAATATTACTCAACCATAAAAAAGAACAAATAGTGCCATTTGTAGAGATGAGGATGAATCTAGAGATTGTCCTACACAGTGAAGAAAGTCAGAAAGAGTAAAACAAATACATCATTCAGATGCAGAATCTAGGGGAAAGGTACAGATGAACTTATTTGCAAAGCAGAAATAGAGTTACAGATGTAGAGAACAAACTTATGGTTACCAAGTGGGGAAGGGAGCTTGAGACAAACTGGAGACTGGGATTGACATATATACACTACTATGCATAAACAGATAACTAATGAGAATCTATAGTGAAAAAAGCCATATAATATAGCTTATATGTCAAATATATAAGTGGGCTTCCCTGGTGGCTCAGACAGTAAAGACTCTACCTGGAATGCAGGTAGACCTGGGTTTGATCCCATGGTCAGGAAGACCCCCTGGAGAAGGGAAATGTCAATATGCTCTGGTATTCTTGCCTGGAGAATCCCATGCACAGAGGAACCTGGAGGGCCACAGTCCATGGGGTCATAAAGAGTTGGACATGACTGAGAGACTTGAGAGTCTCTTAAGAGTCCCTTGGACTGCAAGAAGATCCAACCAGTCCATTCTGAAGGAGATCAGCCCTGGGATTTCTTTGGAAGGAATGATGCTAAAGCTGAAACTCCAGTACTTTGGCCACCTCATACGAAGAGTTGAGTCATTGGAAAAGACTTTGATGCTGGGAGGGACTGGGGGCAAGAGGAGAAGGGGATGACCGAGGATGAGATGGCTGGATGGCATCACGGACTCGATGGACATGATTCTGAGTGAACTCCAGGAGTTGGTGATGGACAGGGAGGCCTGGTGTGCTGAGATTCATGGGGTCGCAGAGAGTCAGACATGACTGAGCGACTGAACTGAACTGAACTGAGAGACTAACACACACACACACACACACACACACACACACACACACACGTGAAATTAAAAAGGCTACAAATGACCTTGCCTGAACAGGAATAAAGTTACGGAGGTAGAAAATAAACTTATGGTTACTGGGGGGTAACAGGGAAGGGGTAAATTGGGAGATTGGGATTGACACATCCACACTACTATATATAAAATTAACAGCTAATAAGGACCTACTGTATAGCACAGGGAACTCTACTCAATACTCTATAATGACCTACACAAAAAGAATCTAAAAAAGAGTGGATACCTGTATATGTATAACTGATTTACTTTGCTGTACACCTAAAACTAACATCTCCTAGAACTAACACCAAAAAAACGATGCTTTATTTGTCATTGGGGATTGGAAGGAAAAAGTAAGGAGTCAAGAGATACCTGGAGTAACAGGTGAGTTTGTCCTTGGGGAACAAAATGAAGCATGGCAAAGGCTAACTGAATTCTGCCAAGAGAATGCACTGGTCATAGCAAACACCCTTTTTCAACAACACAAGGGACAACTTTACACATGGATATCACCAAATGGTTTATACTGAAATCAAACTGATTGCATTCTTTTTAGCCAAAGATGGAGAAGCTGTATACAGTCAGCAAAAACAAAATCTGGAACTGACTGTGGCTCAGATCATCAGTTTCTCATAGCAAAATTCAGGTTCAAATTAAAGAAAGCAGGAAAAACCACTAGGCCAGCCAGGTATGACTTAACTCAAATCCCCTATGGATATGCAGTAGAGGCAATGAATAGATTCAAGGGATTAGATCTAGCTAACAGTGTGCCTGAAGAACTGTGGATGGAGGTCTGTAATATTGTACAGGAGGCCGTGGAAAAGCCATACCAAAGGAAAGAAGGCAAAGTGGTTATCTGAGGAGGCTTTACAAATAGCTGAAGAAAGCAGAGAACGGAAATGCAAGGGAGAAAAGGAAAGATACATCCAACTAAATGCAGAGTTCTAAAGAATAGCACAGAGAGACAAGAAGGCTCTCTTCAATGAATATTGCATAAAACTAGAAGAAAGAACAGAAAGGAAAAAGACTAGAGATCTCTTCAGGAAGAACTGAAAACATCAAGGGAACATTTCACCCAAAGATGGCACAATAAAGGAAAGAAATGGCAGAGACTTACTTAATGCCTAAGAGATCAAGAGAAATAGAATACATGGAAGGACTGTACCAAAAGATCTTGCTGCTGCTAAGTCACTTCAGTCGTGTCCAATTTTGTGTGACCCCATAGACGGCAGCCCACCAGGCTCCCCCGTCCCTGGGATTCTCAGGCAAGAACACTGGAGTGGGTTGCCACTTCTTTCTCCAATGCACGAAAGTGAAAAGTGAAAGGGAAGTAGCTCAGTCATGTCCGACTCTTCGTGACCCCATGGACCACAGCCTACCAGGCTCCTCCATCCATGGGATTTTCCAGGCAAGAGTACTGGAGTGATGAACCAGATTATGATAAAGGTGTTACCAGTCACCCAAAGCCAGACATTCTGGAGTGCAAAGTCAAGTGGGCCTTGGGAAGTACTGCTGTTTATAAAGCTAGTGAGTGTAATGGAAGTCCTGTAAAATGATTCAAAACCCTAAAAGATGATGCCATTAAGGTGTTGCATTTAATACATAAGAAAATCTGGAAGACCCAGCAGTGGCCACAGGACTGGAAAGGGTCAATCTTCATCCCAGTTCCCAAGAAGGGTAGTGCTAAAGAATATGCTCACCATCGGACAACTGCACTCATCTCCCCATGCTAGCAATTTCAGCTCAGTCACTCAGTCATGTTCGACTCTCTGTGGCCCCATGCACTGCAGCATGCCAGGCTTCCCTGTCCTTCACCAACTCCCAGAGCTTGCTCAAACTCATGTCCATCAAGTCTGTGATGCCATCCAACCATCTCATCCTCTCTAGTCCCCTTATCCTCCTGCCTTCAATCTTTCCCAGCATCAGAGTCTTTTCCAGTGAGTCAGTTCTTCACATCACATGGCCAAAGTATTGGAGCTTCAGCTTCAGCATCAGTCCTTCCAATGAATAATCAGAACTGATTTCCTTTATGAAGGACTGGTTGGATCTCCTTGCTGTCCAAGGGACTCTCAAGAGTCTTCTTCAACACCACAGTATAAAAGCATCAGTTCTTCAGCGTTCAGCTTTGTTTATGGTCTAACTGTCACATCCATACATGACTACTGGAAAAACCATAGTTTTGATTAGATGGATTACTTTTGGTGGTAATCCATCTAATCGGTGGTCTTATTACTTTTGTCGGCAAAGTAATGTCTCTAATTTTTCATATGCTGTCTAGGTTTGTCATAACTTTTCTTCCAAGGAGCAAGTGTCTTTTAATTTTGTGGCTGCACTCACTATCTGAAGTGATTTTGGAGCCCAGGAAAAAAAAGTCTGTCATGATTTCCATTGATTCCCCCATCTATCTGCCATGAAGTGATGGGACCAGATGCCATGATTTTAGTTTTTTGAATATTGAGTTTTAAATCAGGTTTTCCTCTCTCCTCTTTCACTTTCATCAAGAGGCCCTTTAGTTCTTCTTCACTTTCTACCACTTCCTGGTGTCATTTGTGTATTTAAGGTTATTGATATTTCTCCTGGCAATCTTGATTCCAGCTTGTGTTACATACAGCCTAGCATTTTGCCTGATGTACTCTACATATAACTTAAATAAGCAGGGTGATACTATACAGCCTTGATGTACTCCTTTTTCCAATTTGGAACCAGTCTGTTGTTCCATGCCTGGCTCTAACTATTGCTTCTTGATCTGCATACAGATTTCTCAGGAGGCAAGTAAGGTGGTCCGATATACCCATCTCTTAAAGAAATTTCCACTGTTTGTTATGATCCACACAGTCAAAGGCCTTGGTGTAGTCAATAAAGCAGAAGTAAATGTTTTTCTGGAACTCTCTTGCTTTTTGATGATCCAGTGGATGTTGGCAATTTGATCTCTGGTTCCTCTGCCTTTTCTAAATCCAGCTTGAATACCTGGAAGTTCTTGGCTCACATGCTGTTGAAGCCTCGCTTGGAGAATTTTGAGCATTACTTTGCTTGAGTGTAAGATGAGCACAATTGTGTGGTAATTTGAACATTCTTTAGCATTGTCTTTCTTTGGGATTGGAATGAAAACAATTTTCCCAGTCCTGTGGCCACTGCTGAGTTTTCCAAATTTGCTGGCATATTGAGTGCAGCACTTTCACAGCATCATCTTTTAGGATTTGAAACAGCTCAACTGGGTCCATCACCTCCACTAGCTTTGTTCATAGTGATGCTTCCTAGGGCCCACTTGACTTCACACTTCAGGATGTCTGGCTCTAGGTGAGTGATCACAACATTGTGGTTACCTGGGTCATTAAGTTATTTTTTGTATAGTTCTTCTGTGTATTCTTGCCACCTTTTCTTAATATCTACTGTCTCTGTTAGGTCCATAACATTTCTGTCCTTTATTGTGCCCATCTTTGCATAAAATGTTCCCTTAGTATCTCTAGTTTTCTTGAAGAGAACTCTAGTCTTTCCCATCCTATCGTTTTCCTCCACTCCTGTGCCTTGTTTACTTAGGAAAGCTTTCTTATCTCTCTTTGCTATTCTTCATAACTCTGCATTCAGATGCGTATAACTTTCCTTTCCTCCTTTGCCTTTAGCTTCTCTTCTTTTGTCAGCTATAAGGCCTCCTCAGACAACCATTTTGCCTCTTTGCATTTCTTCTTCTTGGGGATGGTCTTGATCACTGCCTCCTCTACAATGTCGTGAACCTCTGTTCGTAGTTCTTCAGGCACTCTGTCTATCAGATATAATCTGATAAACCCTTGAATCCATTTGTCATTTCCACTGTATAATTGCAAGGGATTTGATTTAGGTCATACTTGAATGGTCTAGTGGTTTTCCCTACTTTCTTCAATTTAAGTCTGAATTTTGCAGTAAGGAGTTCATGATCTGAGCCACAGTCAGCTCTGGTCTTGTTTTTTTCTGACTGTATAGAGCTTCTCCATCTTCACCTGCAAAGAGTATAATCAATCAAATTTCAGTATTGACCATCTGGTGATGCCCATGTGTATAGTCATCTCTTGTGTTGCTGGAAGAGTATGTTTGCTATGACCAGTGTATTCTCTTGGCAAAACTCTGTTAGCCTTTGCCATGCTTCATTTTTACTCCAAGGCCAAACTTGCCTGTTAGTCCAGATATCTCTTGACTTCTACTTTAGCACTCTAGTCCCTATGAGGAAAAGGACATTTTCTTTTGGTGTTAGTTCTAGAAGGTCTTGTAGGTCATCACAGACTGTTCAACTTTAGCTTTTGGCATTACTGGTTGGGATATAGACTTGGATTACTATGATACTGAGTGGTTTGCCTTGGAAACTAATAGAGATCATTCTGTCATTTCTGAGATTGCACCCAAGTACGGCATTAAATTCACCAATTCCAGTCTGTTTTAGTTAGCTGATTCTTAAAATGTCAATGTTCACTCTGGCCAATTCCTCTTTGACCACTTCCAATTTGCCTTGATTCATGGACTTAGCATTCCAGGTTCCTATGCAATATTGCTCTTTACAGCATCAGACTTTACTTCCATCACCAGTCACATCCACAAGTGGGTGTTGTTTTTGCTTTGGTTCCATCTCTTCATTCTTTCTGGACTTATTTCTCCACTGATCTCCAGTAGCATATTTGGCACCTACTGACCTTTGGAATTCATCTTTCAGTGTCCTATTTTTTTACCTTTTCATACTGTTCATAGGGTTCTCAAGGCAAGAATATTGAAATGGTTTGCCATTCCCTTCTCCAGTGAACCACAATTTGTCAGAACTCTCCATTATGACCTGTCCATCTTGGATGGCCCTACATGTCATGGCTCATAGTTTTATTGAATTAGATAAGGCTGTGGTCCACATGATCAGATTGGTTAGTTTTCTGTGACTGTGGTTTTCATTCTATCTGCCCTCTGATGAATAAGGATAAGAGGCTTATGGAAGCTTCCTGATGGGAGAGCCTGACTGAGGAAACTGAGTCTTGCTCTGATGGGTGGGGCCATGTTCAGTAAATCTTTAATCCAACTTTCTGTTGATGGGTGAGGTTGTGTTACCTGCCTGTTGTTTGGTGTGAAGTCAAACTGTCAAGGCATGCCTCCACCAGAGACTCCTGGACACTCACAGGCAAGTCTGGTTCAGTCTCTTGTAGGGACACTGCTCCTTTCTCCTGGCTCCTGGTGCACACAAGGTTTTGTTTGTGCCCTCCAAGAGTCTGTTTCCCGGTATTATGGAAATTCTGTTATCAAATTCCACTGGCCTCCAATGTCAAATTCCCTGGGGGTTCTCAGTCCTTTAGCCAGATATCTAGGTTGAGGAATCTATTGTGGGTCCTAGAACTTTCTTAACAGTCAAGCATTTCTTTGGTATAATTGTTCTGACGTTTGTGGGCCGTCCGCTCAGCGACTGTATGTTGGATAACACTGCTTGACCTAGGTGTGCTGCATCCAGAGCCCCTGTTCCCGTGGCAGGCCACTGCTGACCTGTGCCTCTACAGGAGACACTCAAAGGCAGATCTGGCTCAGTCCCTGTTGGGCCTCTGGGTCCTGGTGTGCACAAGGTTTTGTCTGAGCCTTCTGAGCATCCCTGGTGGATATGGGGTTTGATTCTAAATGTGATTTTTCCCCTCCTTTCTTCTTGTTGGGGCTTCTCCTTCGCCCTTTAACATGGAGTATCTTTATTTGGTGGGATCCAACATTCTCCTGTTGATGGCTATTCAGCAGCAAGTTGCAATTTTGGAGTTCTCCCAGAGAAGATGAGCATACATCCTTCCACTCCACCATCTTGAAAAAGCTATTTTTCAACAATGGTTTTCAGTTACGCTCTGAAGCAATATGATTATGGAGGCTGAGAAAGTCCCATGAGCTATAGTTGCCAACCTGGGGACCCAGGAGAGCCAATAGTGGTAGTTCTCATCTGAGTTGGAAGACTTGGGAACCAGTAGACTTAATGGTATAAATTCCAGTCCAAGTCCAAATCCACAGTCAGGAGAAGACCAGTGTCCCAGACGAAGTTCAGTGCCATGCCTTCACAAGCCTCCATCCACACTGCTCATCAGCTTTATCTGTGCCCATGGCATCTTTTCCCTCATAGGCTCCCAGCAACTTGAGGGCAGTAACTGTGTCTTAATCATCTCTGTTCATTCTTCAGCATGAGAACAGGAGTTTTAAAAAAGGGACATGGCAAACAGGAAAGATATGACAACCGCTTCAATAGTTCTTCATTGAGGTCATGGTTTCTTTGATTGTGGATATGCTTGGAGTTCTGAGAGATTCTCCAGGGGATCATCCTGACCCAGGGATTGACCCCGCATCTCCTGCTTCGCAGGCAAATTCTTTCCACTGAACCACCAGGGAAGCCAGCCCATGCTAGTAAAATCATGCATAAAATCTCGCATGTTAGGCTTCCACATTATGTGAACCAGGAACTGTCAGATGTCCAAGCCAGGTTTAGAAAAGGAAGAGGAATCAGAGATTAAATTGCCAACACTTGATGGATCATAGAGAAAGCAAGGAATTTCCAGAAAAATGTCTACTTCTGTTTCATCAGCTACACTAAAGCCTTTGACTGTATGGATCATAATAAACTGTGGAAAGCTCTTAAAGAGATAGGAATATTAGACCATTTTAACTGTCTACTGAGAAAACCTCCATGTGGGTCAAGAAGCATCAGTTAGAACCCTGTATGGAGCAACTGATTGGTTCAAGATTGAAAAAGAGTATGACAGGGCTGTCTGCAGTCACCCTGTTTGTTTAACCTATATGCTGAGCTCATCATGAGAAATGCTGGGGCGGATAAGTTACAAGCTGGAATTAAGATAGGCAGGAGGAACACCAACAACCTCAGATATGCAGATCATACCACTCTAATGACAGAAAGGGAAGAGAAACTAAAGAGCCTCTTGATGAGGGTGAAGGAGGAGAATGAAAGAGCTGGCTTAAAACTAAATATTAAAAAAACTAAGATCATGATATCTGGCCCCATTACTTCATGGCAAATAAAAGGAGAAAAAGTGGAAGTAGTAACAGATTTCCTCTTCTTGGGCTCTAAGATCACTTCAGATGGTGACTGGAGCCATGAAATCAGAAGACA
This sequence comes from Nanger dama, assembly GCA_917880005.1. NCBI lineage: Eukaryota > Metazoa > Chordata > Mammalia > Artiodactyla > Bovidae > Nanger > Nanger dama. Next base: position 41,788,098 of record CAKJTW010000012.1, read on the forward strand.
GTTGCTTTTTGGCAGGAAACCGGTGACAAGCCTAAACAGTATATTGAAAATCAGAGACATTACTCTGCTGACAAAAGTCTGTAAAATCATGGCTATGGTCTTCCCAGTGGTCACATACAATTGTGAGAGCTGGACCATAAAGAAGGCAGAACATCAATGAACCGTTGCCCTCAAACTGTGGTGCTGGAGAAAAACTCACGAAACTCCCTTGGACAGCAAGGAGATCAAACCAGTCAATTGTAAGGAAATCAGCCCTGAATTTTCAATGGAAGGACTGATGCTGAAGCTCCAGTATTTTCTTCATATGATGTACATAGCTGACTCACTGGAAAAGTCCCTGAGGCTGGGAAAGATCAAGGGCAGAAGCAGAAGGGGGCATCACAGGATGAGATGCCTGGATGGCATCACTGATGCGATGGACATGAACTTGGGCAAACTTCAGGAGATGGTGAGGGACAGCAAGACCTGGTGTGCTGCAGTCCATGGGATTGCAAAGAGTCAGACACAACTGTGTGACTGAACAACAACAATAACAATATCTGAAACTAATACAACATTGTAAATGAATTGTACTCCAATAAATTTTTAAAAAGAAAAGAAAATGAGAGATATTCAAAGGCACATCAGACAGATGTAAACAAAAGAAGCAGAGACCATGCTCTTACTACCTGAGAAGGTAGGATTCAGAATCAAAGCTTAGAATGAGACATTTATAATGCTAAAGGCAGAAATTCACAACCATTATATAACAGTTCTGAATACCTGCGTCAGATGACATAGCAACAATTGCATGACAGAAATTACAGGAGATGCAAGGAGGATCAAGCAGTAACACCAAGAACAGGACACAATTCAGCACTCTTTCCATGTCAGACCGGTGGACAAAAATTTAGACTCTAGCAGCCCCAGATAACATAATTACTAAGACAGACTGGACTGAGTCACACAGATTACATACTTTGACAACAGATCATTTATTTTCTTTTCAAATGCCCATGAAATATTAATAAAAGAATCAATCACATTGGAGGCCACACAGGGACCCCAGTAAACTCCCCCAAACCAGAAATAGCAGAGACAATATTCTCTGATCACAATGTAATAAAAATAGAAATAACAAAATCAGAAAATAAAAATCCTTTGCCACCTGAAAATTAAAAATAAATTGAAATCACTCTGAGACATAGTCTAAGTTAAAGAGCAAACACAAGTCAGAAATGAATAATTTTGAAAAAATAGTAGTGAAGATACTATATATCAGAACCTATGAATACAGCTAAATAGGATTCAGGGGGAAAGTCATAAACTCTAAAGCTTAGGTCAATAGAAAATAAAAGCAGATGAATTAGGTATCTGACTAAAAAGTGAGGAGTAAAACAAAGCTAAAAAGTAAAGAGATAATCAAAGTAAAAGCAAAAATTCGTAAGTTAGAACACTAGAAACCCACAGCCCACAAGCTGTATCTCTAGGAGAGGGAGAAACACAGTAAGATAGCCCTGTAGTCAACTACCCACATACACACACACAAAAGGAAGAAGAAAATACAAAGAAAGAAATGAAAAATGAAAACAGGCCAATGTCCATTGAAAAATATATAAAAAGCTATCTAAAAGAGCTTTTGATAAAAAGCAGTTGTAGGCCTGGGGAAATTTTATTAACTCTTTTAGAAAAGCAGGTGGTCCAATAATGCTTAAATATTCTAGGGCATGTAGCAAGAAAGAAAATTCCCAAGAATTCCCATTCTTTGATGGAAGTAAATATAAAATTATGCCTAAATCTGGTATAAACTAGGCAAAAATAAAAACAAACAAAAGTCACTGTCTAACTTTATTTGGCATATTAGTGCAAAAATCAGATATAAAATATTAGCAAACAGAGTCCATTAGACCATTAAAATTAATACAGTATAAAAATGGGTTTTATTTCACAAATCAAAGAATGGTAAAATAATAGGAGAATCACTAAGTAAGTTATTCTACTACTGACTGTAAGGAGAAAAATCATACGACCAAGTCAGACACTAAGAAAAATTACACGTTAAATTCAACAACAATTTTAAAAAAGATCAACAGCACAATAAAATATGACTAACATAAAAAAGCTTCTCAAAAATTCACAAGGGAAAGACAGCCACCAAGTTGAAAGTGGGGGCCAAAAATGTTCACAGAAAAGGAAATATAAATGATTAAACATAAGAAGAGAAGCTCAACTTTACTTTAGCAAGACTCCCCCAATTTAAGGTTATTTCAAGATGCTCTTTTCACCAATTCAACTGGCAAAAATCCTAAGGTTCAGCAGCATTCTGTTAGGGATGCTTTGGAGAAACAGGCATCACATATTGCTGGTGGGAATATGAATTGGTATAACCCCTGCAGAGGGCAAATCAGCACCATCTATCAAAATTACGTATGTAGATACCCTTTGACCCATCAATTATACATTTGGGAATTTATCCTCCAGTTACACTTGCGTGCACTTGAAATGATGTCTGTACACAGTTATCCATTAGCTTCTTGTAAGAGAAAAAGAAGTAAAAAACCTAGATGTCCATCGGTTACAAACTGGCTAAAAATTATGGTATATCCATACAATATAATACCAGGCAACTATAAAGACATAGTCACACTTCCTATACATAGATATAAAGACTGCCAGTGTATACCAAGTAAAACAAACTAACTAAAAAGCCCACAATGTGTCAAACAATGTGTATATTAAGTTGCCTTTTGTGTTAAAAGGGAAATATATATATATATACACACACATATATACAAATATGTGAAATGTGTGCATGTGTTAGGCAATAAGCAATTTCCTACAGTTTTAGGAAATAGTGTGGCAAATATAGGGCTACATCTACTTTTCCAGATGGTTCAACCCCTTCTATTCCCTTCAATACACAGCCTACTCTAACCGCGTATTCTATCCTTTAGTTGTACCGAGCCACTCAACAGCCTCTGGGTATTTTTGCGCATCGATTGTGCCCTCGGCCTAAAGCACCAAGACACCCGCTGTTTGTCAGAAGGCCCACTCATCCTTCAAGAAGGTCCAGTTCCAAAGACTCACCTACACTTAGGAGAGAGAGAATGGCTTCCTTCTGTGGGCTCATATGCACACTCTTCTTTGTCAGATTGTACTGAATTTTTTTAATTTATTTTTTTATTGAAGGAAAATTGTTTTACAGAATTTTGTTGTTTTCTTTCAAACTTCACCATGAGTCAACCATAGGTATATGTATATCCCCTTCCTTTTGAAACTCCCTCCCATGTACTGAATTTTTGCTTAGATACGTAACATCCCAAGAACACAATGAGAAATTCAAGGACAGAAATAATGTATTATATTTACTTTTGCATCCCCAGGACCTATCTGGCCCAGATTATGCACATAATAAATGTGCCTTTGAATGGGAGGGGTAAACAAGCCACATGTCCATCAACAAATGAACGAGTTAACAAAACACAACATATACCTACAACAGAATATTATTCACCCTTAAAGGGAAAGGCAATTCTGACAGCCTGCAACATGGATGAACCCTGGAAGCATATTAACTGAAATAATCCAGATCCAAAAGGACAAATGTGTGCTGTGCTTAGTCATTCCATCGTGTCTGACTCTTTGTGACACCATGGACTGGAGCCCACCAGGCTCCTCTGTCCATGGGGATTCTCCAGGCAAGAATAATGGAATGGGTTGTCATGCCCTCCTCCAGGGGATCTTTCCAACCCTGGGATTGAACCCAGGTCTCCCACATTGCAGATAGATTCTTTACCATCTGATCCCCCAGGAAGCCCAAGAATACTGGAATGGGTAGCCTAGCCCTTCTTCAAATGATCTTCCCAGTTCAGGAACTGAACCAGGGTGGATTCTTTACCAGCTGAGTTACACAAATATTTGAAATCCATATGACTTTTCTAGGATAAATATCAGAAACAAATATTAGAATCTTATCCGAGTAGTCAAATTCATAAAGACAGAAACAGAATGATGGTTGCCAGGGGATCAAGGGAGGATGGAATGGATGCTTGAAGGGGAACAGAGTTTCAGTTTGGAAAGATGAAATGTCCTGAAGATAGATGGTGGTGATGGTTCCACAACAATCTGACCGTAGTTAATGCCACTGAGTCATTATTCTCAAGAACACTTTTATACCCTATTCCCAAAGATGGTAAATACTGTATCTTGTGTCCCTGTTCTGTCAAAATCAATTCTACTGTTAGAAAATTTTCTCTTGAGACTTAATAGAAAGCTGTCATTGAGTAGTCACTAAGATCTTGGTAAATATGCTACACCATTCATTTGTCAATAAATATTGATGGCCAGCTGGGTGGCAGACATAAGGTGCTGGGGACAGAGGTGAGAAAGACAGACCTCTTTTCCTCACCTCAAGGAGCATCCACACAACACTGGATCTGCAGACCTTGAGGAACTTTGAAGACCCTCTGCCTCTAATTCTCCCAGGCCAGGGGGTCAGCCTCTCTGCTGTGCTTCTCTTTATTCTGTAGCAGTTTTCACTTGATATACCAAGTGTCTGTTAACACTCCACAGCAGAGAACCTTTTCCCTTAAAACAAAACACAAAATGTTTATGAAATACATTGCTTGGGTAGAAATGCACTGCTCATTTTCACGTTTTATTTTCAAGTTGGTTATTGCCGGGATACAGAAGCACTATTGATTTTTGCATGTTGATCTTGAGTTTAGCTATCTCACTGAACTCTATTATTAGTTCTAATAGTGTGTGTGTTGATTCCGTCGGTTATTCTGGGGGAGATGATCATATCATTTGCAGATAATGTCCATTTTATTTCTTCCCTTCAAATCTTTACAACTCCGATTTCTTTTGTTCCCTCATAACATTGGCCATGACCTTTCAAACAAAACTTCCCCCAAACCTCCATAAGGTACCAAAAAAGTGGATTAACTTTATGATATGGAAATAAAGGATTTTTATTCAAAGAAACCATGAACAAAGTTACTAAATGCTAGACTAGAAGATACATGCAATATCTAAAACAGCAAGGGATTATTGTTTCTAGACTATGTAAGGAATTTCTGCATATCAACAAGGAGAAAATGTCAACCCAATGGAAAAAGTGATCAGAGGATCTGAATAGTAATTTATAGTTGAGAAAATTCTAAAGCTAACAAGCACATCGAAGAGATGCTTAAAATCCTTAATAATCAGAGAAGTGTAAATTACAACAATAATGAGCTGTTGCTTATACATATTAGACTGGCCATGTTAGAAAGCTGGTGCCAAACGTTGGAGGAAATGTGGGGATATGAGAATGTAATCCACCTCTTAAGGTAATGTGACTGGTGCAGCAATTCTGAATAGCAACTGGCTAGCTTTAAGTCAGAGAAGGCAATGGCACCTCACTCTGGTACTCTTACCTGGAAAATCTCATAGAAGGAGGAGCCTGGAAGGCTGCAGTCCATGGGGTCGCTGAGGGACGGACACTACTGAGTGACTTCACTTTCACTTTTCACTTTCACGCATTGGAGAAGGAAATGGCAACCCACTCCAGTATTCTTGCCTGGAGAATCCCAGGGACGGGGGCGCCTGGTAGGCTGCCGTCTATGGGGTCGCACAGAGTCAGACACGACTGAAGCGACTTAGCAGCAGCAGCAGCAGCAGCTTTAAGTCAACTTCTAAAAGGCATCTGCTCAAAGGTATCTCCAGTTCCCATACATCCTCCTAAGTGGACATGTGCTAAGAAGTCCATGGTAACCTTGTCTGCCACGTTGAGGAGTTGAAGGCATTTGGGTTGCCCATCTTTGAATGAGTGTATAGATAAAATATGGTGAATGCAAACCATGGAGCCTCATGCATCACCTGGGAAAAAACAGTCTAGATGTGTCCTGGGTCTTAAAGGTATAGTGCTAAGTGAGGGAAATTTTTAAAAAGTCTACAATATCTCAACCAATTCATTTATATGAAATTCAATTGCATGCATACAAATCAAGAGTGCATATTTTGCAAGAACATATATGAATAAAAAAGCAAGCCCATGTTAAGTGCATCAAAATTAAAGCAATGCTGAGAGGCCAGAAGGTTCCGGAGAAAGAGATGACAGGAGCCAAGCTGATGTCTCAGAAGGGTCACGTGGGGCTTTTAGCTCAGCCAAAGCACCATCTCAGAGTTATCTCAAAGGTGCCCACAAGAAGCGGCCCAATCACACTTCATGTCATGAGATGAGAGCCTGTGATTAGCAGTTACAAACTGGTATATTTAGAATGGATAAACAACAAGGTCCCACTGTAGGGCACAGGGAACTATATTCAATATCCTGTGATAAACCAGAATGGAAAAGAATATATATACATGTGTATATGAATCACTGAGTCACTTTGCTGTACAGCAATGATTAGCACAATATCATAATTCAACTATACGTCAATAAAAAAATAAAATTAAAATGTCAAAAATTGAAAAATATTTTAAAAGAGTAAAGTGGAAAAAAAGCATAATAAGAATGAGAGAAGAGACTTTTTGCCTACTCCCTACCTTGTAAAGAAAGGGAGGGGTGGCAAGCAAGTGAGAGAGGAGGAGGGCAGAAGCTTTCTCATCCTCCTCGGCACCCTGAGGCCTCTGCCTTCCCTGTGTCATCTTGTTCACAAAGCACGAAGGACTCAGAAAGGCGGCCTTGTCTCCTGATCTGGCCAGGATCCAAAACCTCACGTGATAAGTTAGGCCAGGCCTGGAGTCCAGAGCCCAGTGCTGTATTCATTGTGCATGGAGGGGTACCTGGTTCTCAAAGATTTGATTCAGAGAAAATAAATAATTGGCCTCAGAAGCTCATTAGTCAGGCAGGGAACACACCCAGCCTTCTCTCTGTCACTTTTCTTAGCCACATCACTTGACAGTGTGGCAGGTTGGGGTTGCACCCCTCATGTCAACGGAGGCCCGCCAGAAACCCGGGGCTGCCAGAGCTGGGCCGTGTTGGAGACGGCATTTTTATTAATGTCTGTCAAGGAGACTGGTGGCTTAACAGGCTGACTGTTAGAGATTATATATTGACCTGGCTTCCAGAATGTATTCTCAGCTGGTTAGGGATTGTTACATACAAGTTCACTGGAAAGTTAGCCAGCCTGCTGCTCTCAAAATACTCTTAGGGTTGAGGGGAGCAGAGAGGTGACTCCTGTCTCTGGGCAATTTGGAAAGCAGGGACCGGAAAGAATAATAAATGTGGTGAAAATGTATCCACCGCAGGGAGTGGGTCTGGGATCAGGGACCGGACACAAATCCAGAGTAAAGCCTTCCTAAACACAGTGGAAAGCATGGATGGACCCATGTGCTAATTTAGGGCAGTTACGCTACCCACCGAGTTCCAGGCAAGTCCCAGGGGAATCAAAGTGAGTTCAAGACGAACAAGTTTGGTGCCCACAGCTAAGTGATTAGACTTTATCCTAGGATAATGGCTCAGGCCCTTAAAGGCAGTGGCACCTCCCACCTGTGTGGCCATCTGCAAAGAGGTAGGCAAGAGGTCGGGGGAGTGTAGGTTGCTTTTGCTGGCAGAGTGGGAGCTCGGATTGCAGAATGGTACATGCCAGAAACAAGTGCAGGAATGTCACCACTCTGGATGCGGACTGGGATGCTTGGCTTACTCAAATACATACTTTGGTAAGAATTTAGAAGGAAAGTTGTGCAGAAGCTTGGACAGCAACCCAAGTCCAAATCCACTCACAGGAGCATTTTTCTGGATGCCATAGGTCTCGAGCGGTCACCCTTCATTAGCAGTTACCAAGCTTTCAAAGAACATGAGAGTAATTAAGCATGGTTGTCCTGGACCCTGGGGTGGGGAGACTCGGTCTAGCACTGCCTCCTGATTCCCACGAGTCTCCAGAGAAGAATGCTTCATCTGTGGTCCCTGGAATGCCACTGAGGAAGCTACCACGGTTTCACACTGAAAGGAAACAAAGAGCTGGGCCACCCCATTCCATAGATGGATGAATAAAAATCAGTCCCACAAATCTGCCCTAATGTTCATTTGCAACAGCTGCCTGCAGTTGGGAAACCAGATCTGCTCTGTGGCATCCTTGATCGAAGATGACCTGTCTGGGACTTGGCAGCCTCTCCCACCATCGTCCTACCCCTGAGGCAGTCACGCGGTTCCTGTGGGGTGTGTACAGCCCAGAGTCCCTGAGTATCAAATCCTCCAGGCACTCAAGTGACAATCAGAAGGCATGGTCTGAGTGGCATGGTAACACCCTGAAATGCCAAGCTTGCACCCAAGCCTTGGCTTTGACTCGCAAAGAATTAAAGTCAACATGTGTCTGGGCATCAAATCAGAGAGAACTGTCAACTCTTTCAGCTTGTCAGTTCTGTGGCACTAAAATTTCCTTCTTAAAACAGTATCCAATTTCAAGTGTAAAGGAAGAGAACGGATATACAGATGTTTCATGGATTTTCAAGTATCAAGAGTCTAAAACTATCACTTTTACTTTATCAGCCACCTTGGAAAAGTTCAAAGCATTTTTCATGAATGTTTTCATGCAAAATTTCACAAAAGCAGACAGGAAAAAAATGAGATCCTCATTTTAAAGACAAAAATGAAGGGACAGCTAGAGATTGGCGGACCCTTAGCCTCTTTCTTCTACATGTCATTCCCCAATCCCAATGGTCAGCGTTACATTTTTAAAGCACTGTCCCTAGATGGGCCAGGCTGTTCTGGACCTTCCAGGACTGGAGAAACAAACACAGAAGCCAGGCACTGAGGGGACAGGTATCTTTGTGCCCAGTAGAGGCAGTGACAAGCCAGAATGCCTTAGGTCTAGAAACAGCTGGACCAGCTCTGGCCTATTCTGCCATGAAGAATGTGGACCTCAATGAAGCCAGATAATCTTATTTTTAAAGAGAAGATGTAAATTTAATAGTTTTTGGATAAAATTCAGTGATTTTTAACTTTTGAAAAAAAATTCATTGCAAGCGAAAAAAAAAAAAATCACATCTGTGAGCCAGATACTGCCCAAGGCAGCTGGTTTGCAACCTCAACCTGGGATGTACTGCCACTGATGGCAATTTCTACCTGTGTTTAGGAGAGAGAGAGAGAAAAAAAAAAGAACTCCTATTTTAAACCACAAAAGACTGCAAACACATCTGCCTGCTAGGGGACCTACACCATTTTTCTCCAGTTTGAAATATTTTCTAAGAAAGACACTGATAGATTTGGGCCATGAGCCCCTGCTGTCACCATCTTCAGACATAGTCTGAAAGGGGCAAGCAGATTTTTTAAATTCATTTTTATAGAAGTTTAGTTGAATTACTACATTCTGTTAATTACTGCTGATATATATATATATATATCATGGAATACTACTCAGCCATAAAAAAGGATAAAATGATGCCATTTGTAGCAACCTGGATGCAACTAGAGATTTTCATATTCATCATACTAAGTGAAGTCTGTCAGAAAGAGAAAAGTGAGTAAATTTTTATCTGCTTAGGAAAGAGAAAAGAATGTAGGGTTTGGATGTCTGAGCTCTGCTGCAAATAAAGCTCCTTTCTTGTTCCTGTCCAGTCTTCCAGGAAAGCTTACTATCTTCGGCTGCTTTTGCTAAGTTGAAGCAGGGGAGTGCCCCACACCTGTGTTGATGTGAAGAGGAAAGAATCACTGGGCGAGTCTCCAAATGCCTCAGTGAGAAAAAGAAGAGGGAGAAAGAAGGCACACAGAACTCCTCAGAGATACTGGAAAGGTTTCTTGGCTTCCCTTTGCAGGTAGGACAGGATTTGAGCGTTTTGTTTTGCTTTTTAAGGTCAGAATGGCCCCTGCAGCCTGGAGGCTTGGAGACATGCTTACTCAGGCAGCCAATAAGCTTTGAGTCGCCAAGATCAGGCCGCAGGCCACAGACCATGAGCTGCTCTATGGTGGACAAACAAGGGCTCACGTTCTGCCAAGAGGCCCAGGGTTACCAGGCCCAGGGGAGTATATGTGGGATACGCAGCCACAGTTTGCATTCCAGAAGGCGTGGCCTCTCTGTACTCAGCAACCAAATGGCAAGGCTGGCGGGGGGCCCACCCTGGAGGTACCATGATGGGCATCACGTCATGACCACAGAATGAAGCCTGGGGCAGCTGCGGACAGGGCATTTACCCCTTCCCTGGGCCTTGGAGGGAGCTTCCCGAACACTCAATTTGGGTGGCAGCAGAGGTGGTCCCGAGTAGATAGAAATGTCCTCAGGACCCTTCTTGCAGTAGTCCCTGGGAGCTAAGAAAGCTAACATGTTTATGAAACAGGAAAGCAGAGAGAGAGAGAGATCCCTACGGCTTCCCTTAGAAAAAGTTCTTTCAGCTCAAGCCACTGTCAGGTTTCCAACTACACGCAGCCCCCTCATCCCCACCCCTTTATCCCCTGGGGAAGTAAGCCTTAACAGGCAGAGATCTAGCCCGAAGTTTGAGCCCCAGGGACAAGATGTCTCCTTGTCTGGTCTGAGGACTCCGCAACAGCTTCCTTTCTTCCTGTGACCTTTCAGGGGATTTTTGAACCACTCATCATGAGTCATGGCAGAGAGGTGAGTTTCCCTTACTTCTTGGCTATGATTAATGTATGAATTGTTGGCATTGTGGCTGTTTTGTTTTGTTTTTTCATTAAAAAAAATTAAAACAGCTGCAAAGGGAACATACTATGCCCACCCACAGTCTGGCTACCGTCATCTCACATAACCAGATCAGTTTATTTGGTTAAAGCAATGTGAACTGTAACCCTGAATAATTTATTGAACTATTGAACCACTTGGAAAATAATTGAAGCTTGAGCCTAGTTTTACATAACAGATTTAAACTGGAGGGAAATGTATTAGCAAGATCTCAACCTCTAGAAAGAGAAAAGGCAGCCAGGGAGCTGACAGTCCTTATCATAGCATACAGTTGTATAAAGCATTTCTAACCGGCCACTGTCCTTGGCAATGACTCAAGAGCATCCCCTATCCCACTCAAGCTGGGCCTGACCACAGAGGGAAGGGAGCTGAAGTGTGAGAGGAAGAGGGGCACTGCCAAAATGAGAAGGGACCCCAGAATTTGAGGAGCTGGGGCACAGGGAATGTCTCATCCACAGCATTCCGTCTGGACAATGACCTATAGTCTAAGGCTCTCCTGAAGATGGCCTAGGGAATGTTAGTCTTGCACAAGTAAGATGGGCTCCACTTACCGGGAAAGGAGGTGTCAGCTCCACCTGGTTCTGTGCCTTGATGAGACAACAGCTGGTGTGCCATGTGTACATCTGGGCCCATGTGTTTAAAGGGGCATCGATAAACTAAGGAACCCAATAATTAGCATTCAGAGTGGAGGAAGAGTTCCAGCTGCACACAAGCACAATCAGTTGAGGAACACACTCGCTTCTCATTGTAAATCTTTCCTCATAGTACAAGTATTTTGATACATATACTATAGTTGAGAAAATATAGAAAATACAGATAAATCAGATATCACAGTCTCAAAGGCAGAGGTGTATATCCTTCAAGGTTTTACATACTGCATTATAAGTTGTTTGGAAAATGGAGGTCATGTGATTCCATAATCTGTTTGTTTTTTTTTTAATTAGCAATACATATTGTTATTATACACCCACACCCACATGACTCAGAGGTTAAAGTGTCTGCCTGGAATGCAGGATACCTGGGTTCGATCCCTGGGTTGGGAAGATCCCCTGGAGAAGGAAATAGCAACCCACTCCAGTACTCTTGCCTGGAGAATCCCATGGAGAGAGGAGCCTAGTAGGCTACAGTCCATGGGGTCACAAAGAGTTGGACACGACTGAGCGACTTTACTTACTTTACTTATTGTTATTATATATAACGATATATATCTTGAATAGGCAAATATTTTTGTCTATAAAATGTATGTACAAAATGCCACATGGCATTCCTGCACTGTCATTTACTAATGAGTGCAGGTTGATTCTGATTTTCATGTTTATATACCATGATGCTGGTATGATAGAAAGCAGAAAGGCGTTTTGCTAATGAAGCACCCTTTATGCTTTATCTCTTAATTCTCCAGCTCTGAAGGGGAGATACTACTGATTTCTTTATTTTATAGAGGAGAAAAATGAACTTACAGATTTTAAATAAGTAACTGGCCATGACATCCTGGGCTGGGATCAGAGCTGGAATTTAAACCCAGGCCTGTCTGATGATGCAGCCAAGATTGTAATTACCACAATCCACTGCTGTCTACACACATCTATTGCAATTTTCCTGACTACTTCCTGAAGTTACATGCCTGAATGTAAGACAGGCTGGTATCTGGGACCTGGGACTCTTTACTGCAAAGCTTGCACCTGGGCAAAGGTCTCTTCAAGCAACACAACACAAAGAAACTATAAGGGACTGAAAATAACTGCATGCAGGTGCAACTGGGGCAAATTATGGACAAGAAGACACGAAAAGGCAAAAAGCCCAACTGCAGCTTCTGGAGAGCTGGGAGCCAAGGCAGGGTACTACACATGGCAACTGCATACACCACCACCAAAGGCAGACCAGCTAAGCTAATCCTCTGGCCCAGACCCTGGACCCCTACCTTTACTCTGTACAAGGAGCCAGCCTACCCTTCCTCAAGAAGCAAGGAAACCTGTGGTTTGTTCTCACTCCCTCCTGCTGTAGCTGGGGCCCAAAAAAAGTCTTGCCTAAATTTATTTTGTGACTTCTGATCAATTTCTATTGATTAAGGAGGCCAAGAACCCTATATACTTCTGGGGACAAAGAAAATTAGAACTTTTAAATCTAGGAAACAGAAAAAGGAGTCATTGCATTCAGAGATCAGGAGGCTCATGGGGTGGCTGCATGTTGATTCATTCTGGGCTCATCCACCAGCCCACGGGAATAGAGAGTCTTAAGGTGGATCACAAGCACTCTGAAACTGAAGAGTCTCCTTGTAAGGCAGGGAACACCCTCTCCAAAAGCATTCCAGCACAGTTCACAGAGGTCTCTGGTAGAGATGCCAGCCCTGGGCAGGAGACGGAAGACGAAGACCCAGCACCCTCTCCAATCCTCTCATTCTACGATACCACCACTCACTGGCTAGCTTGTACTATAATTACAATATAACATTGAGGGAGTCTTTATTTATATGCCATAGTTACTAAAGCAGTGTTTCAAAACTATTTCTATAAAAGAAAAGTCATCTTTGATCTCTTAAAAATATGGGGGTAGGTGGTAGAGGAGGAAGGGATGAACCCATATATGGAAATGTGTTCAACTGGAGCAAAATGCAAAACTGGCTTCTGTTTTCAATTAGGAGCCTTTGTTCCCTGGAAGTGGCCCGTCCTCCACCTTGCCTGCTGCCCTGCCTGCATTACTCATGGAAGTCACGCATTATTATAACTTAATTTGCGTATTCACCTGGAGAAAACTGTGATGTGGGCACCAGAAGAGACACAGACTGTTTAGCCTAAGTTGGCCTTTTCTCCCTTCTATTCTAATAGATCTTTTTTTTTTTCTTTTGTCACTCAAAATGAGTGTCTGATGTACTAGCATAAATTGTTAAAAGCAGTTTTAGGTAAAGGAAGAGAGAGTAAAGTGGAGATTTTTTTCACAAAAGCCAACCTCAATTTATGTCAAAGAGGGTTAAAAGACCTTGGGATTAAAGCAATAAACTTGCTGCTGTCAAAGCTAAAACCCGCTAACAATTTAGTGCCAAACGCATGTTGTTCAATATCATTTCATATTATATTATGTCACAAAGAGCTGACGGTTCTGCATCACCCTGACAAGGCTGATTTACTCTGAAGAATTCATCGACATTTTGCACAGTCAAAGCTGACTTCATTTTGTTTGGATGGACGGTGGGAAACGTCTCTGTACTTGAGTTTGAATATTAGTCTGAAAATCATTCTTGGATTAAAGATTCAGGAGACCATAGGTCCACAGCTTAGCAAAGCCAGGTCTTTGAAAGACAGGAGCAGACTTTTATTGCTCTCATTGACCAAGTATTTAGACAAAAACTTTAATAAAAATCAACAGAGGTTAAATTAGATTTTTTGGCATCTCTTAAAGTATATGAATTGTTAACCAACTCTTCAGAAAAATAAAATCATACTAGAAGATCTTGCCTGATCCAGACATGAATAATTTATAAATTTCTTAAGAGATGCTAAATCACCTTATTTCCTTGATTATATGTATTCATGATCCCCTTTGCCCACTTCCTTTTACCAGTAAAAAAAAAAAAAGGCACAGTTGCGGTGAGTGCAATGTCAGGATGTCTCCTGGTTCAAAGGTCATGGGACAATGGAAAAAGTCAGTGAGACAAAAGATTCTTCTTGGGACAACACAAAGGGGAAAATGCACCTGAAATTATATGGCTGCTCCTTGAAGAGTATCAATCAGGCTAATTTTAAAGTCAAAGAAACAAATATACTGTATAAAGTGACTGGTATAATTGTCTACTGCATATGAAATATGTATCTCTATTTATAGGCTTAGTTATAAAAAATTACACAACAGAATATTAAGAGTGTTTATTTCTGAGTGGTGACATTAGGGGTAACAGGCGATTCTTTTCATCTTTATGGGTATTTTCAGCTTTTCTTAAAATGTACATGACTGAGCTTTGTTTAAAAAGGAAACCAGAAAAGTCATAAAACTTTATTAAAGGAATTCATTGTCCAAAGCTATGCAGCAATAAATGTTTTTGTAAAGTATGGTCTTTAAATCAGAACAAGACATCCCTTATTTAACAGACTCAAAAATTGAAGTTTTCAAATATTGGTTTCCCTAATGTCTGGCCTGTACGGTGGTCGATTCAATAACCCACAGGAGGGTAATGGTGAAAATGCTTCCCAATTAGGTGTCTGGGATTCTGTGCTGGGCATCCAGGGCTGCTGTGTGTTCCAACTGTGTGACTGACATGCTATCAGAAGGCCCAACTCTGCCACCAAAGGATGCTGAAAGGCCTTGACAGGTGGTCAGAACAATTTCAGGTGACATTCAGAACTGACGGGTCCCAGAAAAGGGAGGCGTGCCTGTGTGCAATCGTGTGTGTTCTCTCTTCTACATGTAGGAAAAGAGACTCACCTCAGCCTTGCCCAGCTTCTCTCTCCGAGGCCTCAGACACAGCATCTCGGCCTTCCATCCTCTGGCAGGATCTCAGCATCACCCACCTCTTACCTGAGCTTCACCACGGCCTCCCCCACGGCCTGAAGGGATACCCTGTCAAGGCCACTTTCTTAAGTATTTTCTTCCCCAAATATTAAGTAAATAAAAGTGCTGTCTGCAAAGCAACAGTGGACCCACAAAACAGAAAGCGGCTTGGTCTGGCCCAGTTATCTGGACTCAGTTTCCCCCACTGTGTGAGGAGCACCAGCTTTGCAGTGTTGGAATGCAATCTGAAGGCATAAGGTATGTACTGGGTACCTGTTGTGCCAAGTAGGGGTAGCACCATGGGATGCTACCCCTGAACCCTAGGGGTCTCCCCATCTTGGAATGAAGTACAACCAGGGTCCAGATGTGAAAGAGCTGAAAGAGAAGCAGAAGCAATTAGGGGTGCAAACCCGCGACTTCCCTGGGGGAATGCCAAGGGGGTTCATGGCAGTAGAAGTGTGCTGTGGAGGATGAGGAAGCAACTGCCTGTGAAACACGTCTCTGTGCAAGGCAGTTGTGGTTAGGAGATGAACAGTGACAGTTACCCGTCAAGTGAGGCAGAATAATCTCCTGCCTCACAGTAACTCCACACAGCTGAGGAGCTGGCAGCTAAACAGTCCCCAGCCCTCTCCCTCCCAGGAGATGCAAGCCCTAGGGCTCAGCCTTGTCTCTCTTTTGCACATCCCGTCCTGTTTCTTTGTGTTTCTGTTCTAGGACCCTTTGTTTCCCAAAAGACTAAGTCTGCATCTGCCACCCATGGCTTCTCCACCCAACCTCCAGGAGGGGTCCTGCTCACACTCTGGCCAGTCTCACCCGAGGCTCTTGGCTGCCACTGGGAGAAGGCCAGGATGAGGCCACAGAGCGACAGGAGTTCAGAAGGATGTAGACTCAGGCATCCTCACTGACCACTGGCTCCTGCCTGACCCTCTGTGAAGAACACAGCTCCAAGATCAGCAACTGCCCTCCAGGCCTTCCCAGAGAAGGTTGCAAGCAGAAACTGGCAACAAATCTACAGCTCAGAGCACAGCAGTGCTGGGATGCATAGAGAGGAGCTTCCAAGCCTGGGTCAGAGAAAGGTGCTTGGGTCAGAAGACATCTGACCCGGCTCTCCATAGTGGACCTGCAAAGCCAAGCCAAGACCTGAGCGGGATGCAGCCAGAGAATTATCAAGAATTTATGGAGTGGTTTTGTGGGGAAGAGATGGAAGATAGACCTGGAAAGGCAGAGGTAGCGTCCATATAGTCTAATGTTTTAGGGAATCTGGACTTTATCCTCTCGGTACCCTGAATCATTGAGAGAGTCTGGGCAGAGTTCAATGTACAATCAATTGATTGGGTTGGAAAGCACTGTAATTTGATTTGCATTTTCCTAATGACAAATGGGGCTTCCCAGGTGGCATAGTGGCAAAGAATCTGCCTGCCAATGTAAGAGACATGGGTTTAATCCCTGACTCAGGAAGATCCGCTGAAGTAGGAAATGGCAACTCCTTCCAGTATTCATGCCTGAGGAGCCTTGGCGGGCTACAGTCCATGGGGTCACAGAGCTGGATACAGTGAGCACACAAGCCATGCCAACCACACAGTGACTGAGGTTGCTGAGCATCTTTCTATGTGCTTATCAGTCACTTATATTTTCTTTGGAGGAAAGTCTCTTTAGGGCCTTTGCCTATTTTTAATTGAGTTATCTTTTATTATTGAATTATAATGGCTCTTCATGTATTTTTGATAAATCCTCTTTGAAACTAAGCAGGATTCTGCAGGACCTTCCTGGGGACAGCCCCCTTATTTATAAGACAGCTTCTTATTTATAGAAAAACTTTAGCTTCCTAGGCCTTCCCTTTCCTAAGAGAAAACTTAATCAGTTAATAGCTAGAGAAGTAAGAAAATATAGAAACCAAGGAAAGTAGTCAAGAAAGACAAAATAATAATAGTTTAACCATGAAACAAAGTCAAGGACACTTAATTCCATCTCACAACCTACCGGATGCATATACTTGAGTAGTTTTGCAGGAACTGAGACCACACCCCTTATCACCAGGTGAAGGAAGCTGACATTTGCCGATCACCAGCACACAGACCTCAGGCCACTTGGAATCAGAAAACTGATGATTAAGATTCCCCAAATCTCACCATACTTCCTCACCACCAACCAATTAGAAGAATGTACAGGAGCTGATCACAGACCCCATATCTCTCATCCCTAAAGTTGTCTTGAAAAGCCCTTCCTCAAAAGTCATCAGGAGTTCAGGTCTTTTGAGCTGTAGATGTCTTCTCTCCTGTAATAAATGTTGTACTTTCCTTCACCACACCCCAGTGTCAGCAGATTGACTTTGCTGTGCATCAGACAAGCAGACTCAAGTGGAGTTAGTGATACCCTATCAGATAAGTGATTTATATACACTCTTCCATTCATATTTCATCCCAACAACTGATGCAGCCTCTTGCTGGTCTCCTTCCTTTTCTTTTGCTCCCCTACAACCCAGAAGCCAGCACAATCTTTTAAAATATGAATCAGGTTGCATTTCTCCAAGCAATATAATCTTTTAAAAATGCTATTGTGATCAAGTCACTCCCCTTCATAAAAAACAAGTGTAAGAAACCAAACTTTTTCTCTGGCTCCCCATCACTACTGGGATAAGCTTCAGAGTCCTTGGTGTGGTTGATAGGGCCTCAACAATACTGTCTCTACCCATGTCTCCACCTCCCTTCCCATTACTTTCTCTCTCTTTACACACTCATCACACCCACCCACACTAACTTGGGTTCAGAATTCCCAAGCTCCTTCCCTTCCATTCCCTTTGTATTTCAGAAGGCTTCCTCTCTCCTCTTTCTCTGGTAAATCTCTTTCCATCTGTATCAGGTTAAATGACACTTCCCTAGGGAGAATACCATGGATGCTCCAGTCTAACTTAGGTCCCTTTGACACAAGAAGGGCAGTGCCCATCACACTCATCACACTTTTCTTAGAGGAATTATTGATTGATGGGTGTTAGACTAAAAGCTTCAGAAGCACAAGGCTTGTTTCTTTTGTTTCCAGTACCAAACAGTGTCTGCAGAAGAAACTGGCAGAATTCAGATCCTCTCTAGGCACCAAGGGAGGAGCTGAGGCCATAATACCCCCTCTCAGAGTCCCATCTCCCCAGATGAAAGCAAACCAGAGAAAGCTTATTTTAAAAGAGCATTTATTATTATTTCTGTTCTGCTCTATATTACTTGCACACCATTATTCTCAACAGATTTAGAAATCACAGACTTACAATTTCACCCAAAGTCCTTGCTGACTTTTGGTGCTGAAAAAAATTGCCATCACAATCACCCCACAATTCATTAGTAATCCATCAGCCTTTTGTTTCTCTTAAAGAACAAAGGACCATGTTTCCTACAGTTTGGGAGAGATCCATTCCTTTTTTTTTTTTTTTTAAGTTTTATTTTAAGAATGACTTTCTAAGAGGCCTTTGAAGTATAACATAGCCACCCTTGCTAAACATAGTGTTCTCGTGAATTTTCACCTGGGATCTGAAAGGAGTCAGGGATAAGGCTGAAAGGGATTTCAGTGGTCATCTTGGATGGGAAATAGGTCCAGAAAGTCATCAAGATTCACATGGACACTCTGTGATGGAGCTGGGACCACAGCCAGGACCCTAGGTGCTCACTTCATGTTCTTCCTCCTTTACATCCATTCACCCTTTGCCTGGAAATGTTACCCCTGTTTCCTAGTTTTACCTTTGAGAAACTCCATTTACCAATGCTCTTGGCACTTTTCTTGAAGTTGTCCCATACAAGCTCAGAGGTGAATCATGAGCCCATGTTTCAGGCAACTAGTACTTTGCATTCACCTCTCCACAGGGATTGGTTTAGAATTGCATGTGACCCAGTTAGAGCCAATGAGATGTAAGCAAGTTGTCTGTGGGAATGCTGGTCAGAGGCTTTCTCTCCTTCTACCCCAGGCTAAACGGGAGAGTAGGCAGA
The DNA here is from genome assembly GCA_917880005.1 of Nanger dama. Classification (NCBI taxonomy): domain Eukaryota; kingdom Metazoa; phylum Chordata; class Mammalia; order Artiodactyla; family Bovidae; genus Nanger; species Nanger dama. The sequence continues at coordinate 41,807,149 of CAKJTW010000012.1, forward strand.
GATGCTGGAGCTGTTGCAGCCATCCTGTTACCGGAGATAAGAAATGGACAGGGCTTGGTTGGAAAACCCTGTCCCAGACCTGAGGCAGTTGGGCCTACGGGCATCACTGCTGCTGTGCTTTTAGTTATATATTAGTTATATAACATATAGATATATGTTAAATGTTAGGGAATTCCCTCTATTTCAGGTTCCGGCCACCTGCCCAGAAAGCATCCTGCTGAATGTAGTTTGCTGATTCCCTTATTTCCATGTCTCCCTCCAGAAGTGAGATTCAGTTGCAGGTCATGCAGCCACAGGCATGTGGAGGGTTGTCCACCGAAATGGGCTGAGCATCTGCAGCCTGCTGTGGCCTACCCCCACCTCACCCCTGACAACTTTCAGCTTCCTTGGCCACTTGTCTCTCAGCTGGAGTGCTCTTACTTTTAGGGAGTTGAGTGGTCTCATGCGACAATCTGCACCAGTCTGCCTCCTCCGTCTCATTACAGCGACGGCCTTCCATCCCCTACCCCGCACACATCTGCTGGGATCACTGGAACTTGGAACCTGTACCCTCCATCTCACCCTAGCCCTCCAGCCCTGCCCTCATTCACAGGGGAGCAGGAGGCCTGCTGGGCCCCCAGGCTTGCTCCATCCCATGACGGCACCTCCTGCGGTCTCACACCCCTGCCTCCACAGGTCAAAGGAGGACACAGACACGCGTCTGTGTTGTCAGAGCCCCCTTCCTGAGGCTGTGCACTGAGGCTTTTATTCTCCCAGCAACATCCACGGACAGCACTGCCCAAGTGGCCGCTCCCCATCTCCTGCTGGAGGCTCTTCAGCCACTTAACACAGTTTTTCAATTTCCACTGCTCATGCCCATACATCTCCATCCCGGCGAATGGATTGCCATGGGAACTTTCCTCTCCAAAATTCTGATGAATGGCATTTTTATCCTGGAATGATCCCTAAGTGAAAGTGAGATTCACCAATATTCATTTTGTGATAATGGCATAGAGCACCAGATCAAAAATTCATGGCAAGCATACTCTGCAACATTCTCCCCCTTGAATGCAGGCAGAGCGAATGTCTGACTCTATGTATATGCATATACACACACCTGCCACAGCATATCTGCATGTACGCAGCGCACGTGTGCACGCACATGTCTCCCACACGCAGCCCATGGCACACCCTCTCCTTCAGACTCCGTTCAGTAGTATTTCAGGAATTAACCATTCCAGGGACTGGCCGTTTGACAGGCTTTCTCAATCAAGGAGAAGGCAGATGTGAATTTGGAGGAAGAGAAGAGACAGTAGTGGGTGTCTGGTGTCTCCCATCTATTGCTGGCTAGAAGGGAAATCATCAATTCCACCACTCATCCAAAACATGGCGTAATGTTGGTAAGCGGCAAACAGCCTGGGATGCCTGCTCTTTCCCATGCAAGGAAGCAGGGAGGATGGAACATAGGCTGGACTTGGGTACCAGGACTGTATCAGCAGGACCTCAGAGTCCACAGCCGATCCCACACAAAGGGAGTGCTCAGCTCCAAGGAACTCTCCCAGGGTCTTAGGTGAGTATCTTTAAGTTAAAAGCAATTGTTGAAATAAAGAAGACTTCTCACAAATCATGATAAAGATCCTTGCCTCTCCCTCCCACAGCCAGCAAGAGACAGCCCTCTCTGTCTCACAAACCATAAAGCCCCTTCTCTGGCCATCAGTGAACCTTTCTTCTTTGTGTCGTGCCCTGCATGACTGGCCCCACAAAGCCCAGGCCAGGAACATTCCCATCTATTTCCTCCTTTTCTAGACTTACGCCTTTAATCTGTTTTTATTCTGTCATTCCCATGACTTGGAACACCGATGCAATGTGAATAGGGAGCAGGGGGACTGTGGATGGTCCCCTTTCTGACCATCTTCCAGCCATAATAATAATTCATCATCACCTACCAGCAAGCAGCCAACATGCTCCATGGCAAGAAGGCACAGCACATTTAGCAGAGGCATGAAAACACTTGGCTTCTGTTTTTTACTATATTTTTTACTATACTTCTTTTTTTACTTATTTTTCTTTTCTTCCTCCTTTTGACACACAAGAAGGAGAACCCTAAATCCCCATACCCTGCCACGTTACGAATCTTCTGTCCCTAACTGTGCCTCTGGGTCGCTCTTGGCCAGTCTTTTGAAGGAAATGCTACCTGGTCTTCCAGACTTTGGTTTATCACCTTGGTTGCCTTCTGCCAGGTTTGCTCTGTCATGACAGCAGTTTCTTATTTACTATGAGGAAGCAGGGTGGTGATAATTAGAGCTGGGATTTTTTGCTTACATACATATTTATGCATAAATACAAGACACATAACTGGCCTCTTCAGCTTCCTAAAATATTCTTCAACCAAGATGTTCGTCAACCCCACTGGTGGCCCAGGGCTGCGTGGGTGGGCGCTGTGCCTCACATTTTCTGAGCACTGTTGACACAGGGGTAGAGCCGAGGGGAATGTTTGTGAATGGTGAGTTATTCCCAGCTCCCTGTCTCCCTAGAAGAGGGAGAAGCCACACTCCCTGCCTTGAAGCTACACTCATCCCCTTCTCTCTTCTCTCGGTCCCAGCGTGAATATTCTAATCCCTTCAAGGATAAAAGGGGAGGCAAGGCTTTGCTATTTCCAATTCCAAAAATGTCGAGGATAAAGTTGACATATTCTTAAGGAAGAAGAAGAAGAAGTGGAGGGGTGTCTCTGCCAGAGTAGAGAGACTAGACGCGGCATTGTGAGAGAAGGATACCGCCATGGGAACAGAAGCATTTGTGGGGAGGGGCTGTGTGGGGCAAAGGGAGCCGTGGGCAGAGTCGTTAACAGAAGCTTAGCCATTTCGGACTCTGTGGGAGAAGGCGAGGGTGGGATGATTTGAGAGAATAGCATTGAAACATGTATATTACCATATGTGAAACAGATCGCCAGTCCAGGTTCGATGCATGAGACAGGGTGCTCAGGGCTGGGGCACTGGGATGACCCAGAGGGATGGGATGGGGAGGGAGGTGGGGGGGTTCAGGATGGGGAGCACATGTACACGCATGGCTGATTCATGTCAATGTATGGCAAAACCACTACCATACTGTAAAGTAATTAGCCTCCAATTTAAATAAATTTAAAAAAATAATAAAAATTACATGGAGGAAAAAATGAAGAGTATGTTAGTAAGAGACACGAACTGCAGAGCATAAAAAGATAGGCAACAAAGATTCACTGTATGGCACAGGGTATAGACAACATCATATAATAGAATATAACCTATAATGGAATATAATCTGAAAAATTAAAACTGAATCACTTTGCTGCACACCTGAAGCTAACACAATATTGTATATCAAGGATATTTCAATCAATAATAAAATACAATGTCTCTTTCTCACTCCCCAGCTGCAACATAGGAATAGGAAATCCACTTTCCAAAGGGGTCCACCGCCTCCCCCTACTTCAGCAAAGCCATCCCCAAGTGCACTGAAAGCTTTCTGCAGGTGAAGTGAGGGAGAAAACAAAGTTGAAAATCCTCAAAGTCAGCCTCAGCGTGAATTGGAGAGATCTCAGAAATAGCCCCCAACTACAGTACTCATAGTCTCACCTTTAAAATGGAGGAGGTTGGACTTGAGTTGCCAGGTAAAACAGGACACTCAGCTAAATCTGAATTTCAGATAAGCAATGAATAATTCTTTAGTATAAGTATGTCCCAAATATTTCATGGGACATGCATGTACTAAGAATTTACTCACTATTTATCTGAAACTCAATTTTAATCGGCCGTCTTTTTGTTGGCTGGTTTTTCCTTTTGAATCGCGATCAGGCAAAATTTTCCAGGGGTTCCTTGAGTTCTGCCATTCTCCCATTCTGTCTTCATCCTGAAGACAGGCAGGAGAGAGTCACCGTGCCATGGCTGAGGGAGAGAAACACACAAGAGGAGGGGTGTCCTTCTGTCAGTGCTGTCCTCTCGAGGAAGGCAAACCCAGGCAAAACAGGGATGGACTGGGAGTTTGGGATTAGCAGTTGCAAACTATTATATATAGGATGGATAAGCAACCAGGTCCTACTGTTTATCACAGGAAACTATATTCAATATCCTACAATAAACTGTAATGGAAAAGAACATGAAAGAGAAGGTATATGTGTCTGAATCAGTTTTCTGTACAATAGAAACTAACACAACATTTTTAAATCAACTATGCTTCAATAAAGTAAATAAATAAATAAAACTAAGTGGGCCAACCTTTGTTAAAAACACATAGGTTGTTGGCAGTAACTCTGATCCACTGGGTTTGGACACCCCAGCCTGCAGAGTCTGGGCCAGCCAATGTCAGAGAGCAACTGGGAAATACTAATTCATAGTTAAAAAGATAAAATTCTGCGTAATCTGTCTTGGTAACCCCAGAAACTGACACTTAACACCAGAGAGGGGGGGAAAAAAAGGCTAATACTCTGTGTGACAAATTGTATTCATTTTTTTTTTTTCTAAACCACTAATTATTTTACCTGTATGAAATTCCTCTATTATTTTCACTGCTGGAAAATCACAGGGTGGTAAGTGCTGCTAGTACCTGTCACAGACAAGGCGTAAACAATGCAAGACAATAAAACCTCATAGAGCACGGCATGCACGACAGTGGCTTGTTGCACTCACCAGTGAAACAAAACATCAAAGTTAAAAGCATTAACCAATGGTAGCCTGAAGAAAGGAACGTGGCAAGTGAGTTTGAAGACTGAATTCCTAATATTCCCAGACAATAAGCTTTACGGATAAGAGAGAGTCAGGGGAAAGGTCCTGGAGAAGCAGGCTAACAAGGAGCTGTCAAGATGGGAATGAGCTGCTCACCAAATGGGTAGCACTGTCCTGCACATGTGGTTAGCACTTTACAGTTTACAAATTGTTCATCGATCTTCCTCCCAGCTGCATGAAATAGGACAAAACCCTCCAGGAACTGACTCATGGAGAAGCCTGTGATTTGACCAAGGGTACCAAGATTTAAGGCAGAGATGGTGAATATATATAAAGCAGAGACCAAAATCTCTTTAAAAATAGCTCATGGAGTACCCGGTCTAGTTGGAGGAATACCCATATATCTCACATCACCACACTGATGAATGGCAAATTGGAAAAGGAGTTAAAGATAGAACTTGAGTCCATGAAAGCAGTGTTGGGGGCAGAAGGAGAATCTGACTTAGCCACAGGGCATGAAGGATGGCTCCCTTTTGGGGGCGACATGGAGCTGACATTAGATGTTAATAGGGTGGGATCCTGGACAAAGTCTGGTGGCTCATATAGCATTAAATAAGGAGGTGAAATGGCAAGGAAAAGATCAGGGCAAGACGGGGTGTGTCAGCAGGGGCCAGATCACTCCGGGCCCTAAAGGCCATGCTCAGAGTTTGAGAATTCTTAAAGTGGCGTTAAGCAAAAGAGTGCGAGCTGTTTCTTTTGTCAAGGCTTTTACGATGATGTCATCTCCACTGCATCACCATGATCCAGGCTCCAGAGCCTCACCTTCATTCATTGCAAGAGTTTAGGGGTTCTGTAGGTCTTCAAAGAGGGTTTGCTATCAGCAGACGAGCCAGATAAAACTCAGCAAAGCCTCAATTGGAAGTGTGTCTCTCCCGATGTTGGTCAACAGGCAATGCTGACTCCAGTGGAACAGAAGCTTAATCTGGGAAGAGATTTCTATAGCTCCTCTTCAGGGTGGGGCAGCTTTTGTCCTGGCTTGGGTGGAGACTGGAGGGCTTCTTGGGCATCAGCCATGAGTGTGGATTGTGTAAGAGGAGGTTGAGTTCCTGCTATTCCATAGTGCTGGGCCCTGAAGGTCTGGTCCTTTTGTCTCAAGCCCCTTGTTATAGGCCCTTCATCTCCCCTGATATCCTCCACCTCAAGAATTATTTGCAGCTCAGGATATAGGAAATTTTTCTTTATCTATAGGAATTCTTCCAAATCTATTGTCTATGCACGTAACTCCTTTCCATCTCCCTGAGGCCTATCTTTGGAGTCTCAACAGCTAGAATTTTACATCTGTATTCTGCTCTGAGTGCTATTTTTTTTTCCCTAAGCATTGAATATTAAATGCCTGGATGAATGGGCTAAAGTCAAGAGGAGAAGGAAATAGCGTTATTTTATCCCCATGTTTTCCATTTGCAAAGATTACTCTGAATACATCATGGAAAATGGTGGAGTAAGGATAGCTTAGTTGATAGTTACTGCATAGTCAATAGAAAGAGATGGTAACTTGAAGTTGATTGATTGAACTGGCCATGAAGAGTCCATATTCCATATAGATTAGGAGACAGGACATTGAGTCTTGGCAATAATTTGGATATGGAGACCAGAGAAAGAGAGTTCAGGAGAACCCGAATTCTCTTTTATAGCTGGTTGAGGGTAGGGGTGACTTCCACGGAAATGAGAAGCTAGAGATGAGGGGCCAAGTTTGGGAAGAAAAACCATGATTTTTTTCTTTTGTACACACTGAGTTTAGAGTGCATTTGGACTATTTAAGATGGGCATAAGTCAGAAATATGAATCTAGTGCTTAGCAGAGGGGTAATCATTGCAGATAAGAGTATGGAAGCTCAACAATAAAGGAGATTGCCAAAGGAAAAATAAGGAGTAAGAAATGTCTTGGACAACTCTGGCATCTCACAGTTGAACAGAAAAGAATGAGCCTTCAAAGAGACTGAAAAGGAAATTGTAGACGAACAGACAGAGAACCAAGTGGATATACCGTCAAAGAATCCAAAGGAAGAGGTGGTTTCAATGATGTGGCTGTGGGTCCCAGTGCCCAACACTGTTAAGGATGAAGGGAAGACACAGACATAGAGAACAGACCTATGGACATGGGGTCGGGGGGAGGAAGGAGAGGGTGGGATGGATGGAGAGAATAATGGGGAAACATACATTACCATATATAAAATATATAGCCAATAGGAATTTGCTGTATGACTTGGGGAACTCAAACCAGGGCTCTGGAACAACCTAGAGGGATGGGATGGGGAGGGAGGTGAGAGGGAGGGGACATATGGGTACCTATGTTTGGCAGAAACCAACACAATTCTATAAAGCAATTATCCTTCAATTAAAAATCAATCAATTTAAAATAAAAAGAAACATTCAAAGCAGCCATTGAATTCAGGGACATGGAAGTCAACTGATAAACAATGATACTGTTGGTAGAGCGATGTGGCCAGAAATCAATGCTGCGAACTTCATTGTGAACGGGGGCTCGGGGCGGGCGGTGAGGAAAGGAGAACAAAATTGTGTCAGTGACACAGACGGTCTCTACTTCTTTGCAAAACTAGAGGCCATTCTTTCCTCCAGTTTGTCTGCGGCTGAGACACTAGCAATAGGTTAGGAGCTGATGGGACATGTGGAATCCAGAGAGGTACATTTTATTTGCTTCCTTCCTTGCTTGTTCGTTTTAATTTAGGAATTTTGAGTATGTTCACCCCAATAAGAAGGTCCCAGTGGGGGAAAGATTAGTTGCAGAGATAAGAAAGGGAAGGGATAATTAATAAACAGCATCGGTTCCTATAAATGTATTGATAGTTGGGATGGGACCCAACGTTTTGGTGGTGAGGGGATAGAGAATCTACTTCGGACAGAAGGGAGAGCATTCTCCACCCCACAGTGAGATGGGCGGATGAAGGAGGGGGAGGATCTGTGTAGGCGTAGATGACTAGGGACTTAGCCTCAGGATGCACTGCCCCAGTGTGATATTTTCTACCTTCTCAGGAGAAGGTGCCATCTGTGAAGGGGGTAAATCAAACATTTGAAGGGAGCAGGCATGTTCTGAAATGCATCTCTAAGAACGAGAAAGCAAGTTAATCTGAGAGATCTAGCAGAGGAGTATAGCATTGGGAGACCTTCTAGGGTTGGTGATCACAGGTTTTAAATAGAAATAGAGAAGCTTCTGATCTAAGAATGGAATTTTTTTTTTTGCCACATCAGGCAGCTTGTAGGATCCTAGTTCCCTGACTAGGGATTGAACCCGGACCCTGAGTAGTGAAAGCACCAAGTCCTAACCACTGGACCACAGAGAAGTTTCAAGAATGGAATAGTTGAATTGGCCTCCATCTGTTCACCCAAAGAGCGGAGGCACATTCATTCCTGATTCACGTAAACTCTATTAGTTAAATAAAATGAGCATGTTGTAAAGAGTCACATATAGCTAGCTCCATATCCCCAATAATACAGGTGCTCTTTTGACTGTAACTTCCCTGTCATTTGTCCCATCCTTTCTCTCCTTTCTCTCTACAGTTTTGGGCAGAGAGCATGTCAATGACATTCAAAGAAAAAGATGGGGTACAGCTTGTGGAAGCATTGTGAAAAGTTAGCAGTGTGCAAGCTAACTGAGTATGGATATTATTACCATGTCAGTAATGACAAGCCTACTGTGGATGATATTAAATTGTGCTTTTGAGTGTTTTCATATTTTTCAAAGTGCATCCATACACAGCATCTTTTCTGCTTGCAAAATCACTAATGAGTTGGAAATTATTATTTTCAGTCCAGGAAATAGGTTGGTTAGTTGAAGGTCAGAAGCAAGGTAATATTACCCGGAAGGTGAAGTCCAAGACTTGGGACCTCAAGGAGGGAACTTGTTCCATTAACGCCCAAGGATGCCCAACCTTGAGACTATCTAATATAGATTAATCCACCTCAGAGTTGATACTGGAAGATGAATCCCCAGACTAGTTTTTTTGATTCAGAGTTTAGTTTTCAGACTTTCAGGCACACACCTGGCCATACCTGTGTACCATCTGCAAGGTCCAGAGGTTTGGCCACACACCACAGAAACCACTTTCCACAGCTTCCCTACCTCCTACAGCGAGAAAACTTGCTGTGGATCATATTTGTCTAAAGTTATTTTCTTCATCTAATCCTTTTGGGACAACTGTGATGGAGCAAAAGCCCTGCCTGGGGAAAGGACATTTTCTCTGCAAGTGCAGAGCCCAGAACCACATGGGCAATGCCTGGCCACAGTCTATACATCTAAAACTAATTTCAGAGAGCCTGAGGCTGGTCAAAGGAACCCAGTAAATGCATTCTTTTTCCATGAGCTTCAAAAGAAACACATCGTCCATACAAACTTCCCCATGCACCTCCCTTGAGCATTCATGTTTTGCCAACATTAGCAAAGAAAGAAATATCCAAATAACTTTGAAGACAGGAAAATGTGTCTTGCAGTTCCACGGATAAAAAATAGTAAAACCAACATCGGACAAACCAAAACAAAATGCCAAGGATTTGACAGGTCTATTTTTCAGAGATGAGTTAGGAAGAGGATGTGCACTTGGAAATTGGGACACTGGTGTTGAATGGGAACTCAAATCTTGTTTGCCTCCACAGAGCTCTTTTTTTTCTTTTGTCGGTGTGAATCCAGGAATCCGTATCATGCTTTGGAAGATGTTCTTGGGTTTCAGGGGGAAATTAGTTGCGTGCATTCGAAGCTAGGATATGGCTGAGTCTATTCCATTTCTTAAATGTCTAAGAAATATCAAGAGGATCTATGAAGCTAAAGGACCCATGTTAATGCAACATTAGAGAACTTGATTAGAGCCCAGCACTCAGGAAAATCACTTTCAGCTTCACACATGCTACACTGCACATGTAATATGTTGTCTTTGATATTATTTGCCATTTGTTAAATGTATCTGCTAATATGAAGTGTTCCATTTCCTGACTATAGAGTGTTAAAAAGTTCAATCTCAGTTTACACTCACTCTGTGGAAACCTGATTTCCTGAGCCCTTCCTTGAGCCAAGGTTGAGGGTCAAAGGAGCCTTAAAATTCTATTTATTGAGTGCCTAAGCTATGAAATATGTCAGGGAGATCATAACTAAACCAGATTCCCCCTCTGCCCTCTAGAGGCTTACAGTTTGGTGGGGAGAAAGACATACAGAACTAATTAATACACGATACCAAATGCAGTAATATGGGTGTATCAAATGCATCAACAATACAAGAGAAAAGACAAGATTCATCCTGATGGGGAGGGAAGGTGGAAAAGACTTGTGGGGTAGGCAGCATGTAAGCTGGGCATATGCAACAGTGATTCTGGTTTAAACAGAAGAAAAAAAAAAAAAAGAGGAATAATCCTCAACTTTTTTTAAAAAAAAGCAACAGATTGTCAAAGTGAGGTTCTTACAGGTTTTATGTCACTTGAGATGCCAACTTGATATATATCCAAAGAAACTGCTGAGTTGGAGACTAACTCCCACCTGCACGAAGGACATGCAATGGAACTGAGATACACATTTTCCTATTTACAAACAAGGTCTCAGTAAACATGGCTGATTATACCTCCCTGTGCTCATTTCTAATGCCTCCCTATGATAGAGTCTGAAAGTTCAGTAACAGGAGTAAAATTTTCTCTTTGCCCTCCAAACTGGTTGACTATCTTTAAACTATTTAAATATTCTTTATTGTTTTTATTCCATTAGATTGCTTGAATTTTCTTATTGATTTATAAGAATTCTCATGCATTTTGGAGAATTATCTTCATCATATCTGATGCAAATATTTTCTCCCAGTGTCACATTTCACTTGACATATTTTCTAATTCTATACATTTTAGAACTTGTGTTAATTTCAAATTTACCCATCTTTTTCTATATTTTTATAGTTATTGAACTAAATCCTAGCATTCTTTTTCACATGCTAACAATTTTATTTATGTGTGTGCATATGTGTCTAGGATTTTAACATATCTTAAATTCATTTTGTGAGTTTTATAAGTTAGCTATTTAACATGCAGAACCAGTACACCCAATTTCTTCACCACCTCTTTCTATCTCCACTGATTTCAAATAGTGCATCTTATAACTCTAAGATATACAAGGATCTGTTTCTAGAAATTTTAGTCTCTTCCATCTATTTGTATATTCTTAAGGAAAATCTGACTTCTTTAATGATTAGAGCTTCATAAATTTGACATCAGATGGTTAAAGTTCATTCTTTTGATCATCTTTTTCAAAATTGCATGGCTGTCCACAACCATTTATCTTCTATTTGAATTTTAGAATCTGCTTGCCGATTTCCATAATAATCTCATTGCAAATTTGATTACATTAAATTTTTAGATAATTTGGGGGAGAATGAACATCTTTAAAATATATCTTCCCAGCCATGAACATTAAGTCATCCTCCACTTATATTCAAATATTAATTTATTAAATGTTAGATTTTCCAAGAAATTTTGTCATTATTCTGAGACTTATATACTCCCAGCTGTTGTATTTTATAGATTGTTGTTGTTATTTTAAACAAAGTGCATTGTACTTGGTTATTGCTAGTGTAGAGAAAAGCTTCTGAATATTAATCTTGTATCTGACCAATCTGTTGAAATCTTATATCAATATTAATGTATTGTTAATTGATTACTTAATTGTTAATAGAGCCTCTTGAACTATTTAAAGTAGTTAATCATATCATTTTCAAGTAAAGACACTTTTGTTTTTTTCCAACTTTATCTCCTCCCTTTTTCTCTTGCTAATTGGCTAAAACACATAGTTTTAAAAAAAGTAAACATTTTTATATTTCCTAACTTTAAAGGTAGTACATATGTTTAACCAATACTTTGTATGTCTGCTATAATTTTTTATATTTACTTCTATCCCTAGCTTATTATTTCATCACGATATGATGATAGATTTTTTATGCTTTTGATGGCCATTATGAGAAATAAATGGTTTTACTGTGTGAATGTATGAAATTACAGTAATAGATTATATTATATAGAAACTCCCAAATTTACATCTCCAGTCCTGAATTTTTCCTTGACTTTTTAACTTGTTATAATTAACTGCTTCTTGAGAACTCCACTGGAATGAACAATAGACTTTGCAAACTTAAATACAAAACCAAACTTTTGACTTTAGCAAATGGCCCTTCCATCCATGTTCCATCCACCAGGTCCTCAGGAAAAAACACCAAAGTCATCCTCAGCTTCTTGATTTCTCTAATATATCATATTCAATCCACTAGAGAATCTTAAAATTCACTTTCAAAACATGTCTGGAATTGCAGCAATCTCCACTTTTATCCCTCTAGCCCAAACCACCAGCACTTCTCAACTGGATAATTTCACTTATTTTCAGCTGATTTCCACATTTCCATGTTTGTTCCCTTCAATCTGTTCTCAAACCAACCACCCCCAGGATCCTCATGGTGTCTACTACTCAAAATGTTCAATCCCCGGATGCTTTGATTAGAATCCAAAATCATTCCTTGGCCTGCAAAACAGTCTGATCCATGACACTTTTCAGTGGTCATTGGGTTTCAACATAAGTCACCTTGCTATCCTTTCACCCCACTCCCTAAGCTCCACGTTACCACGCTCCCAACTCAGGGACTTTGCAGTTGCTGTTCCTCTGCATGGAAAGTTATTTCCACAGATACTCATATGGTTCCCTCCCTCATTTTATTCAGGTCTCTCCTGAAATATCACTCTGTGAGAAGAGCCTTCTTTGACTACCCAGTCTCAACTGGCCCATATTCATCATTTTCTATTTCTTTATCCTGCTTTGATTTTCATCACCACCTGACATTACATTATATATTTTAATCTTCTTCATTGCTTATGTCTCCAATTATAATGAGAATTCTATAAGGAAATTTTCTGTCTATTTTACTCACTGATATATTCCCACTGACTAGAAAAATTAAAATGTATCCAGACCTTGCCACATGTCCCCTCTAGAGATGGAAAACCACCGCCATTTAAGAACCACCGTGTTAAAGGCTTATACTAGAGTAAAGGTCTCAAATCAGTAATCTAAGCTTCCACATGAAAAAATGAGTGACGATAATGAAACACACACCCAGGAAAACACAATAGAAAAAGTCACCAAAACCAAAAAGCTGATTATTTGGGAAAAAAGATAAAATAATATTGATAAACCTCTAGTTAGACTAACCAAGGAAAGAAAGAGAAGATATACATGACCACCATTAGGAGAAAAAGAGGGACTATAACTAGAGACTCATAAATAAAGATGAATGTCTATGTTATAATATTATTATAGACAAAATAGACTTCAGGACAAGGAATGTGTTTCCCAAAGATACAGACGAACAAGACAAAGCAAATACAAATCCTACATACCTATGTATGCAGTAACAGGCTTTCAAAATGCACAGAACAACATTGTATGAATCTCTTTGCTGTCCATCTGAAACTATCATAATATTGTTCATCTGCTATACTCCAATATAAAATACAAAGTTTAAAAGACAAAATTAAAGTTGGAGACTGTAACGTTCCTATTCAAAACTTGATCGAACAAGCAGACAGAAAATCAAGACATAGAGGATATGAACATCTACCAACTTAACTTCACTGACACTTATAGACACTCTATCCAAATTAGGAGAATGTTTGTATCTTCAAATATTCAGAGAATAATCACCAAAATAGACTACATGTTGGACAATAAAAGAATTGCTAATAAATTTAAAAGGACTGAAATCAGAATTAAATTAGCAATTAAAAAAAACAGATATTTGGAAAATCATCAAGTACTTGGAAAACTGGACAAGACTCCTATGCAACCTACATACAAAGCAGAAGTCCACAGGAAAAATTAGAAAATATATTTAACCTGAATGAAAACGAAATTATAGTAGATTAAAACCATGTGGAGTATAGTCCTTAAAAGGGAATTTATAGTTTTAAATAATTGTATTTGAAAAAAGTTCCAAAATCTAAGCTTTCACCTTAAAAATTTAGAAAAAGAAAAGCAAATTAAAATAAAAGGAAGAAGAAAATGGGAATTTTAAAAGATAAGAGCTATCAGAATTCGAGTAAATGAAAAAGCATAAAATAATAAAACAAAAGCTTTCTTTAAAAAAAAATCAGCAAATTTGATGAAACTCTAGCTTTGATGATCAAGAAAAAAGATGAGAAGCAAGGATTAACAATAATATGAATGAAAATCGAGGTACCACACTGTATCCTACAGGTTTTAAAAAGGATAATATGGGGATATTACCCACAACTTTATGAAAGATAAATCACTAAAACTGACTAAGGTAGAAATGGAAAATCTGAGTAGCTCTATGCCCCTATGAAAGATGTTGAAATCATCAATTAAAAACCTTACCAGAAAGAAAACTCTAGGCCCAGAAGGCTTCTCTGGTCAATTCTATAGAACAGTTTATAAATTCTATCAAATGGTGGCTGAGGAGGCCGGAGAGCACTTGGCGGCAGCGGCGGCTGCTGGACCGGCGGCGGCAGCCGCAGCGGCTACACACTCCCTGTGCGCAGCCAAGCCCCTCCAGCCACCCACCGCCCGGCGCTGCCTGACCCTGCGGGCGCTTCCGTCAGCCTCCAGCCCCGGCAGCGCCCCCCAGTCGTCCTCCGACTGGCCCTCGACCTTCTGCGCCAGCCGCAGCCGCACGCCAGCCGCAGCCTCAGCCCCAGCCTTAGGCACAGCCCTACCCCTACTGCAGTTCCTCCAGACACAGTCTCTACGCCAAAATCCTGGAAGCTGGGGGTGCTCTTGTCCAAAATCAACTCGCTTCCCACCGGCACACCGCGCCCTGCAACGACCTGCACGCCACCAAGCTGGCTCCGGGCAAGAAGGAGCCCCTGGAGTCGCAGTACCAGGCTCCTGGGCAGCGGCGGCTTCGGCTCCGTGTACTCAGGCATCCGGGTCGCCGACAACTTGCCGGTGGCCATCAAGCACGTGGAGAAGGACCGGATTTCCCACTGGGCAGAGCTGCCTAATGTCACCCGAGTGCCCATGGAGTGCTTCTGCTGAAGAAGGTGAGCTTGGGCTTCTGGGGGCGTCCATTAGGCTCCTAGATTGGTTTCAAAGGCCCGACAATTTCGTCCTGGAGAGGCGGGAACCGGTGCAAGACCTCTTCGACTTTATCACGGAAAGGGGGGCCCTGCAGGAGGAGCTGGCCTGCAGCTTCTTCTGGCAGGTGCTGGAGGCGGTGCGGCCCAGCCACGGCTGCAGGGTGACTGCAGGACATCAAGGGTGAGAACGTCCTTCCCGACCTCAATCGCAGCGAGCTCAAGCTCATCGACTTCGGGTCGGGGGTGCTGCTCAAGGACACCGTCTACATGGACTTTGATGGGACCCAAGGGTATCCTCCAGAGTGGATTCACTACCATGGCAGGTCGGCAGCCGTCTGGTCTCAGGCAGCAGGTCTCTTCAGAGTGTCAGCATCTCATTAGATGGTGCTTGGCCTTAAGGCCATCAGATTGGCCATCCTTCAAAGAAATCCAGAACCAGCTGTGGATGCAAGATGTCCTCCTGCCCCAGGAAACTGCTGAGATCAGTCTTCACAGCCTGTCACCAGGGCCCAGCAAATAGCTTCTCGGCAAGTTCCTCCCTCCCTGTCAAATGCTCGAGGGAGGGGAAGAGTCTTGTCTCCAGCTTCCCGAGTACCAGTGGCACTTATTTCCAAGCAGTACAGTGCTTGATACAGAAACATTTACAACTCATTCCAGACCCCAGGCTCCTGGACGCTGCTTCCCAAAAGGGAGGGAGAGATTCCACTTCACTCCAGGCGTCCTCCTAGGCCTCTACTCCTCCCATAGAAGCTCGCCTTCTCACCGATGTCCAGCATTGCTGGACTCTGCAAAATGCCAGGGGTGGGCAGCGGTGGAGGGGTGGGAGTAGGTCAAGATCCTGCCGTGGAGCTGTTCGCTTCATCAAGAGTTCTGCTGAATGCCGCGGGCGGGTCAGGCAGGGGGATGCGGGTTGGGGGTGGGTTAGGACTAGCCGCATTTTAAGTCCCTGTCACCTCTTCCGACTTTCTGAGGCCTTCTGTGGGGACTCTGGCTGTGCTGGGAGAAATACTTGAACTTGCCTCTTTTACCTGCGGCTTCTCCAAAAATCTGCCTGGGTTTGATTCCCTCTATTTTTCCCTCCCCACCTTCCCCCTATCCTTCATATGAGCGGTGCCATGGAAGAGGCTACAAGGCCAAATGCTGAGCCACCTGCCCTTTTTCCACCTTTAGTAAAACTCCTAAGTGAACTGTTTCTAAGTTAAGACCTCCACACACACACACACACACACACACACACACACACACACACACACACAAATGCACAAACAAGCAAATCAAGAGAAAAACTGTAAATATGGGTACAGTCGGCATGGCAGTGTACAAAAGGATTGGAGTTGATCTAATTCTTTTTAATTTTGCCTTTTAAGTTATTTAACCTGCCGCCCCCCCTTGGAAAGATGATGCACTTTCTAACCTGGAGGTCAATGTTATATATTTATTTATTTATTTGGTTCCCTTCCTGCTCCAAGCTTCCATGGCTGCCGCCATAGTTTTCGTTTCTCTTCTTTCCTCCTCTGACTTGGTGATCTTTTGGGGAGAGCTGCAATGCTTGCTCTGTTGGTTTGTAGGGTGATGGGGACTCGGGGGACATCTGCAGCAGCTCCCTGACTGCTTCAGGGGGCCTCTCGCCAGCTTACCCAAGTAGGCATGGAGTCCATGGGTGATGGAGGAGGGGTGTTGCTGACTTGTGTATATAGAATAGATATATGAAAAGCATTTCTGGATGGTGTGCCTTCTGGAGCCTCTCTGGGGCTGTGTTCTGAGCAGCATGTAGCCTGCTGGCTTTATCTGAATAAAATACGGTACAGGGGAATAAAAAGAGATCTTATTTTTTAATATATACTTGGCATTTTTGAATAAAATGCTTTTTGTCTTAAAAAAAAAAACTTCCCAGAAAGAAAACTCTAGGCCCAGAAGGCTTCTCTGGTAAATTCTATAAAGCCTTTAGGAAAGAATAATACCAATACCAGACAAACTGTTACAAAAATTTGAAGAGGAGGAAATACTAAGCAATTCATTTTGTGAGATCATCATCGCCCGTATACCAAATCCAAACAAAAATATTCCAATGGAAAAAAAAAAAACTAGACACCAATATCCCTTGAGAACAAAGGTTTAAAAATTCTTAGCAAAGTATTAGCAAATTTAATTCAGTCATAAGTCAAAATTATAATACACGAAGACCAATTAGGATTTACACTGCTGGGAAGATAATTTGCAGAGACCCTACTCTCCCCAGTCTCTGGAACCTATACCTGTGTGTGCCAGGCTGCTCTCTGGCCCTCCCAGGGATGGGGATCTGCAGCAGCAAAGCCCCACCTAGGGTACCCCTAGATCCCACTCCCAGACTTTCACTCTGTCACTCATCAGTGAAGTTGGATCAAGGGCTTCCCTGGTGGCTCAGTGATAGAGAATCCACCTGCCAGTGCAGGAGACCTAGGTTTGATCCCTGGGTCGGAAAGATCTCCTGGAGAAGAAAATGACGATCCACTCCAGAGTTCTTGCTTGGGAAATACCATGGACAGGGGAGCCTGGCAGGCTACAGTCCATGGAGTTACAAAAGGTTTAGACAAGACTTATCGACTAAACAACAACAAAATTTGATCAAGGCTTTTTAATCTGTGGACAAATGGTACTTAAAAGTTCAAGAACAATCCTGTTTAAAAAGCACCAGCTTTCTTTTTCTTCATCCCAACCATATGCTTGATCCAGCTCTACCAAAGAAGCTCTGCTTAAATCTTTTTCTTTCCCCCTTTAAAATCCCGAGTAATTTTCTTTTCTTTTTTATCGGAGTATAATTGCTTTACAGTGTTGTGTTGCTGCTGCTGCTAAGTCGCTGCAGTCATGTCCAGCTCTTTGCGACCCCATGGACTGCAGCCTACCAGGCTCCTCCGTCCCTGGAATTCTCCAGGCAAGAACACTGCAGTGGGTTGCCATTTCCTTCTCCTCAGTGTTGTGTTAGCTTCTGCAATACAGCAAAGTGAATCAGCACCAAACTGAGAGGTTTCCAGGGCTGGGAGGAGAAAGAGAGAGATGACAGTCCTGGCTTAATGGTTAGAGTTTCTGTTGGGTGATGAGTGAGCTTTGCAAAAAGTAGTGATGGTTGCACAGTATTGCGAATGCAGTTCATGCCATAGAATCGTGTATCTAAATATGACTGAAATGCCAAACGTTATGTCAAATAAAATCTATTTTTAAAGCAACAGCTTTCATCCCTTGGTGTCTTGGATCAAGGTCTCCTCACTTCCTGTCCTGCACCAACACACTTTACCCCACTCTCCTTTTTCAGCTTCACTGACATACAATTGGCAAGCAACATTGCCAGATTTTTAAAGTGTACACCCTGATGACTTAATGCACATGTGCATTCTGAAAGGCTT
Organism: Nanger dama; assembly: GCA_917880005.1. Lineage (NCBI taxonomy): Eukaryota > Metazoa > Chordata > Mammalia > Artiodactyla > Bovidae > Nanger > Nanger dama. Next base: position 41,825,326 of record CAKJTW010000012.1, read on the forward strand.
CTCCTCCATCAAGGTAATTGTAGGTCCATCACCTCACATATTTACCTTTTCTTGTGTGAGAACATTTGAGTTCTTCTCTTAGCAAGTTTCAGTTATATAACACAATGTTACAATTTTAGTCACCATGTTCCATGTGACAGCCTCAGACCCTGTTTATCCTATAACTGAAACTGCTCCCACTGTACCAGCTTCTCCCCATTTCCCACCTCCCCACTCCTTGGCAACCACCTTTCTACTCTGTTTCTAATCAGTTAGAGGGATTTTGTTGTTGTTGTTTACTTTTTAGATTCCACATGTCAACTTAAAAATAGCCACAACCTAAAAGTTGAGAGTTATGTTTCATTTGGTGTGAATTTTTAGGACTTCAAGGCTAGGAGATAGCATCTCAAGTAATCTCGAGGGAACTGCTTCAAGGAGGCAGGGAAGGAGCCAGGTTATATAAAAAGTTTTGCAACAAAGGACAGAGAGTCTGAAAATCAAAAGATTACTGTTAAAGAAAATCAGATATCCCAAGTTAAGGAATGTAGCACTCTTCTGTGTGCGGGGAAGAGGCAAAAGTCGACTCACTGAGATTGTTCCTTTCCTGTGCATTTTAGCTACCATGGGCCAGTGTCCTGTGTTGTCTGTGTGTGTGTTTCACCGTCCTGAGCTGCCTCTGGACTCACTGTAGGAGTGGCTACAGGTCTTGAAGGCTGTTAGTTTCTGGATACTCTCCTCCTTCCAGAGTACCCTTAGGGCTCAGAAGCAAACATTGCTGCTGCTGCTGCTGCTGAGTCGCTTCAGTCGTGTCCGACTCTGTGCGACCCCATAGACGGCAGCCCACCAGGCTCCCCCCGTCCCTGGGATTCTCCAGGCAAGAGCACTGGAGTGGGTTGCCATTTCCTTCTCCAATGCATGAAAGTGAAAAGTGAAAGGGAAGTCGCTCAGTCATGTCCGACTAGTAGCGACCCCATGGACTGCAGCCTACCAGGCTCCTGTGTCCATGGGATTTTCCAGGCAAGAGTACTAGAGTGAAGTGCCATGGCCTTCTCCAAAGCAAATTTTAGAGGGCTGAAATCACGGATGACTGTGACATCCTTGTTTACTGATATGGCAGCGAATACTCTAATTCTTACACATATAAGCACACAGGTTTTATCTTTAATTGTCTGGCTTATTGCACTTAAAATAATGTCCTCCAGTTTCATTCACATTGCTGAAAATGACAAAATTTCCATTTCAAGGCTGAATAATATTCTGTTATATAATAATATATGCAATAATAGAAAAACTATATGAAATAATATATAAAATGTATATATACACATTGTTTTCTAGAGTCATTCATCTGTGGACAAAACATAGGTCCTTGCCTTACCTTGCTAATAGTGCTAATGCTAAGTCGCTTCAGCTGTGTCCGACTCTTTGCAACCCTAGGGACTGTAGCCTTCCAGGATCTTCTGTCTATGGGATTCTCCAAGCAAGAAAACTGGAGTGGGTTCGCCATGCCCTCCTCCAAGGGATCTTCCCCATCCAGGGATGGAACCTATGTCTCTTAAGTCTCCTGCATTGGCAGAGAGATTCTTTACTAGAGCCACCTGCCTTACCTTGCTTATTGTAAATAATGCTGCAATGAACATGTATCTCTATCCGTTTTTACTTTTATTTTTCCTCCTAAAAACACACTAAATGCAGAAATTTTGGAAAATTGAACAGCACAAAGTAACCATCATGTTCCTATCAATCAGGGATTGAGTGATGACTGGTCATATTTTGTATATAAGCAAATTCATGCTATTTTCTGAGTAGTGTTATACTTGGAAAGAAATTTCTAACCCCTAAATGCTAAAGAGATTGGAATAGACCCACCTGACCTGCCTCTTGAGAAACCTATATGCAGGTCAGGAAGCAGCAGTTAGAACTGGACAGGGAACAACAGACTGGTTCCAAATAGGAAAAGGAGTACGTCAAGGCTGTGTATTGTCACTTTGCTTATTTAACTTCTATGCAGAGTACATCATAAGAAATGCTGGGCTGGAAGAAGCACAAGCTGGAATCAAGATTGCTGGGAGAAATATTAATAACCTCAAATATGCAGATGACCCCACCCTTATGGCAGAAAGTGAAGAGGAACTCAAAAGCCTCTTGATGAAAGTGAGAGAGGAGAGAGAAAAGGTTGGCTTAAAGCTCATCATTCAGAAAATGAAGATCATGGCATCTGGTCCCATCATTTCATGGGAAATAGATGGGGAAACAGTGGAAACAGCGTCAGACTTTATTTTTAGGGGCTCCAAAATCACTGAAGATGGTGACTGCAGCCATGAAATTAAAAGACACTTACTCGTTGGAAGGAAAGTTATGACCAACCTAGATAGCATATTCAAAAGCAGAGGCATTACTTTGTCAACAAAGGTCCAGGCTATGGTTTTTCCTGTGATCATGTATGGATGTAAGAGTTGGACTGTGAAGAAAGCTGAGTGCCAAAGAAGTGATGCTTTTGAACTGTGGTGTTGGAGAAGACTCTTGAGAGTCCCTTGGACTGCAAGGAGATCCAACCAGTCCATTCTGGGGAGATCAATCCTGGGTGTTCTTTGGAAGGAATGATTCTAAAGCTGAAACTCCAGTACTTTGGCCTCATGTGAAGAGTTGACTCGCTGGAAAAGACTCTGATGCTGGGAGGGATTAGGGGCAGGAGGAGAAGGGGACGAGAGAGGATGAGATGGCTGGATGGCATCACCAACTCCATGGACGTGGGTTTGGGTAAACTCTGGGAGTTGTTGATGGACAGGGAGGCCTGGCGTGCTGCAATTCATGGGTCGCAAAGAGTCAGACACGACTGAGCGACTGAATTGAACTGAACTGAACTGAACTGAAATGCTAAAGAACTAATTCGCTTTCCCTAATATTTAAGGCATTTCCCAAGAACTATTTATTTAATAAATAACACTACCTCTGTCATACAATAAATAACTTTATATATTAGGTTCTATTATAATCTTATTATTCTCTTCCATAGACCTAATTTTCTATCACACAATATTGAGCAATGTGACTTCATAATATGTTCTAATATCTGATGATGCCTGATTTTCCTAAATATTTTTCTTTTTCAACATATTTTTTTAATTTCACATGTTTATTCTTCTAGATGAAATATAAAATTTGCTTTTTTCAGTTTGCCAAAATTTCATTCAGAAGACTGACTGGGAGTGAATCACATCTATAGACTGGCTCAATCCCATATTTCCATTCCCAGGTTAGATGACCTGTTTTATTTTTCTCCAACTCTCTCTTTTGTGATATGTCGTATAGTTTTAATATCAATATTTTGCTAGTTTTCTTAAACAAATTATAAAGCACTTAACATAGTGTTATTTTCCTTAATAAAGTTTTGAAATACCTGCCTTTGTTTGAACCTTGAAAAGATTTTAGAGAAAAATATTCTATGAGTTTTATGTTTGTGCATGCTATTGATTGATAGATTGATTATGAATGAGTGCGCTTAGGGTTGTGAATTCAAAGGCTTACTGTGCTTGCATCTCATAAGTCCGAATTTATAGTGATATCATCTTATTTTCTTCTGTCAATAATTCAGCTTACTGGGGTTTTTTATATTTGCTATTTCTTCAAATTAGAGAGTATAGATGGAGTTTTTTTACTGTGTATTCTAATACACACTATTTAATTTCCACATTAATGCATTAATTTCTTAGCAAGAGGGTCTACCATCAGACTATCTCTAACAGAAATTCCTCAGGATCTGTGCTGTGCACCTTTAAACTCTGATAGCCTTCTGACCATTTTATTTAGTGCTGGGAGAGAAGGTCTGAAGCCTAGAAGCAAATCATGTCTTCCAAAATTGCTTTTTAGAGGCAACTTTGTGCCCAGTTTGATTTGACATCCCAACTAGTCTGCTCATTCTTCATGTTGCAATCCATCCCACCCCTCCTGGGGGAGACCTTTCCCATTATTCCCTATGAGGCTCAGTGTCTCCCAACAGGCCCTTCTTGCATTCTGAATATCCTTTAGAATGACCCCCTTCCCCCTCAGAGTGTAAGGTCTGTGAGATCTAGTACTGCCTCAGCCTGGTTTGCCACCACCTCTCCAGGGTGTAGCCTGACACATGATTGTTAGTGGGCTCTGAGTGTTTGTTCTCTGACTCCTGGAGGGCAGGGACCTTGCCATCGCTTGTCTCATTTCCCTCCATGCAGTTCTGGGTGCAGAACAGATGCCCAATAAATACCACACTTCAGAAAATACATGGGATTGATTAGTTTTCCATTGCCCAGTTATACTAATCTCTTCCAGGGATCCTTGGAGACTGAATTTTTATTTCCTTTCCTTTTCTTTAGAATCTACAACTCAACAGCTAGAACTAACCCCTAAAGGTTACTTGACCTCAAACTCTGATAGTAACATGTTGGGGATAATTCAGGTATATAAATGCATATATTTAATGCCGAGAAAATAGATTGTTCTTGTTCCCTTGAGTTCTCCTTAATTGTCACAAATATCTTTTTTTAAAGCGTTCTTCTTTATATTCACTGTTCACCTGAAACTACCACAACATTGTTAATCAGCTATATACCAATACAAAATGAAAAGTTCAAAGCTTGAAAAACAAGGATTCATTATATCTAATCTTAATCCTGTTTGCCTCAATGCCACAATTTGGTCTTTGATTTCCCCCTGGGTATTTTTAGCTATCTCTGTTGTAGTTGCTTCTTGGCTAGGGTTTTGTTTGTCAGACAGACAGACAGAAAGACAGACTGTAAGCTCACCCTTAAACTCAAGGAACTCCCTGTTTTCCCTTGAAAAGTGGTAGGCAGATCTAGCAAACAGAATTCTTTGCAAAGGCCATGGGATCAAAGAAATGGCACCACAAAATTGTCTCTTGAAGTCATATCATCTTTCCCTTGGAACTTGCAAAGGCCAAGTAGACAATTGCCTACATGGCAGGAAGAATTTCTGACTTTCTTACTTCCAATTCTCACTTCTGCACAGGTCAAATCCAAGCTCACTACCTTATCTAAGGCACTGATTTCCAGCTCTGAAGACTCCTGTCATATCATGGTCACGATAACTGTCATGACACTGCCAGCCACAGTCAGCCTCCAGCATCTGCGCTTGGATTAGTGATGTTCTGAGCACTTGATACTTAGGACCGATAAGTTTTGAAAGGGGAGAAGCTGCAGAAAATACCAGGAGCTTAGGATGCTCCACATTGAGGCAGGACAGGAAGAGACATACATCATCATGAAATAGAAGGAAATCAAGTTTTGTGGAAATAAAATGGGGTTTCATGCAGAGCAGGAGGGACCAAAATTGAGACAGAGGGGCCTGGAGAAGTCAGCATATATAAGTGAACAAGAAATGACTTATACTCTGAAGGACAAATCTCTTACATCGTGATAGCCTTCCAGCTGTGTGTTAAGACATTTCATAAGGTGATGCCTTTCTAGTCCCTGGTGACCTCATGATGGTTCTGTCTTGGAGAGCCCCACAGTGACTTTGAAAGAGGACAATCCTCTCTGAAGTTCTCTGACCCAGTATTCTATTAATAGGATGGCTATTCAGGGTGGCCCAGACTACAAGGTAAGGAATGTCCACTTCTCTATCACTCACTTAAACAGAGGCTTTTGACAGAATCGTTTAGACCCGGGGGCCCCTCAACCTCCGGACCATGGACTAATACTAGTCCATGGCTTGTTAGGAGCTGGACCACACTGTAGGGGGAAAGCCATGGGCATGTGAGCAAGTCTTCATCGGTATTTACACCTGCTTCCCATTGCTCGTTTTACTGCATTATCATAACATATTAATAATAGAAGTCAAGTGCACAATAAATGCAATGTGCCTGATTCACTCCAAAACCATCCTTTGCTTCCATCCGTGGAAAAATTGTCCATGAAACTGGTCCCTGGTACCAACAATGTTGGGGACTGCTATTTTAGAGTATAGAGCAGCTATCCCTCAATCTCTCTCCTAGGATTCATGTCCCCCATGTCATTTCTCAACAGCCCATAGTATCCATAGTATTCCTTAAGTTGTTCCATAATTCTGCTATGATTCTGGTGAAGCCAAGCCCTTCCCAACTCCATGGGTGAAACATGTGACTCATCTTGAGACCATCAGGATATTCTATTGTCCAAACCAGCATAATAGTTTTAATGATTAGAACCGACCCTAGTTCCTCCCGTCAAGTGATGTTAGATTCACACTGCCCTGGGAACTTCAGTTGGCAGTCAAGTCACCTTGTGATCATGAGATGAAGCCACACTTACAAAAGGCAGGGGCTAGAGCCTGCCAAAGAGTTGACTCATTGGAAAAGACTTTGATGCTGGGAGGGATTGGGGGCAGGAGGAGAAGGGGATGACAGAGGATTAGATGGCTGGATGGCATCACTGACTTGATGGATGTGAGTCTGAGTGAACTCCGAGAGTTGGTGATGGACAGGGAGGCCTGGCGTGCTGTGATTCAAGGGGTCGCAAAGAGTCGGACACGACCGAGCGACTGAACTGAACTGAACTGAGAGCCTGGTGATGTGGTTGAGTCTCCAGATCAATCAAGCCTGTGTTGAGTCTACTGAACCTCTGAACATTTGTTAGCCAATCTATTAGTTAACCAGCAGATTCCCTTCCTGTACAAGCCAGGTGGAGCTGGGTATGTCTCACTTGCAACTGTACATACTCTATCTGATGAACATTTCTCTGGGCCCAGGCTCCCAGACTGTCAGTAAATGATCCCTTGACATTTACTGCAGGGTTTGACCAGGATCCTCCCCTCTCCTGAGACCTGGTGTGTGAGCTCTCTCTGGCTGTGGCAGCGACCATTCCTTGTATCTAAGATTCCTCCTCTGGGTGGGAGGAGGGCCGGGAGATGCAGACCCAGCATCCCAGGAGCCAACATTGTGCCCCTCCCACCAACTCATCTAACCACCAGCAACCCTGTCATTTCCCTGCCACTGGGCTGGCTCAGACAAAGCTCTAGTTGAAGAGATTACAGACAGATGCTCTGGCACGAATCAGAGACCCCATGGAAGGAAAGCAGTCAGGTTTTCTCTTAAGCGACAGCCATCATTTTCAGCAGGCAGGGTAATTACAGGTTTACCCTTCCCAGTGCAAGCTATCTGAAGGTAAAACAATGGTGAGCAGCATGCGCCTGCTTCAAACAAGGAAGGAAAGAGACTCGAGCAGAAGGATTCCATCTCTTTTAATTTATTTTAATAAAGTGAGGGTTTTCCAAAAGGCCAAAGGGTCTCATTTGCCACAATGTGGTTGAGATCTGCCAACAGCTTCCCCAAATCTCCTCTTTCCCTATAATTCAATCAGAGCCACAGATGGAAGCACTCAGCCAGCATCTTCCTTTTCTCAGCCTTTTCCGAGTCCTTCCTCTCTCACTGCCTCAGCTGGAGAAGAAGGCTCTCACCCCTCTCAGCCTCCTCAACTTCAGTTTTCTCCATCCCCTGAGCTCCCAGGAGGCTCCCCTCTGTCCGGCCCTCCTCTGACCCACCCCTACCCCACAGCACCTTCTGGATGTTCACAAATAGTGCAGCCTCTGTATTATCCTTTTTACTGCACTCACCTGGTCATCCAGCTGAGCAGATAGTCCCTTGAGGACGGTGCCCTGACCTCTTCTCCTGAGACCCAAGGGGCCATCCCAGCAGACAGTGGACAGGTAACAGGGAATGAGCAGCCTCTGAATTATTTCTGAGGAAGACACACTCTTAGAATGAGCAGAAAAAGAAGGCAAGACAATCTTGAACAGACCATCACTGCCATGCTTTCCAACCAGCAATCAAACCTGCCCTTCTGAGCTCTGAAACACACTCACCACCCTAGGAGCTGACTCCCAGACTGGCGCCACCCTCCCCTCCTTGGTCCCAGACATTGCTCCAAACATCTGAAGCTTTCTTCCAGAGATTTCCTCTCCTCTTCTTTCACCACAAGTTGCCTCCAAATTTCAAAGCCCAGAAACACAAATACCACCTTATCAGCTTAGCCTAAAGAGCAAAAATAGCAAGAATTTAGTAAAAGTCTTATGCCTCTGGGAGGGGATTTTGGCTCATTTCTAGCAAATGGATGGGTTTGTTTTTTTAACCTGGGGCTGTGGAAAATGAGTTCCCAGTAAACCAACCCCTGCTGTCACCTGGAGGCAGAGTCCTCAGCCATGCTCCCCTCATCAACAGAGAAGAAGACAGCCCTTCCCCTCCTCTCTCCTGTTGGCCCCATCCCTAAGATTTCATTTTTTAAAAGTAAGTTTAATACATTTTTATCAAGTTGGTTATTCATTTATTTGGTCTTAGTCACGGCACATGAGACACACATTTCAGCATGTGGGATTTTTCACTGCAGTGCACAGGCTCTCTAGCTGTGTCTCACAGGCTCAGTAGTTGTGGGACGCAAGCTTAGTTTCTCCATGGCATGTGACATCTTAGGTCCCCAACCAGGGATCAAACCTGCATTTCCTTCATTTCAAGGTGGATTTGATTTTAATCACTGGCCAGCAGGGGAGTCCCTGTCACAGAGATTTCTTGGGAGTCCCTGTCACAGAGATTTCTTGCTCCCCCGTACAGTTACAGGGAGAAGTAGAGCCCACAAGGACGCTGTGTGGCCCCCTCTGCTCTTTGATGCAGAGCTCACCCCCAGGTCTGGGGCTGCAAGTGCATATCCTGGGGATCCCCTCTGCAGGCTGTGCCTCCTGATTCCAGGGCCATGCCAGAGTCCTGCATCATCCAGGGACCCTCTTGCCCCCTCCCCCACACGCACCTGCTCCTTGTGTGGGGCTGAGAATATTGACAATTTATTTCCTTAACAATGACCTCTTTTCTTCCCAGATGTTGTTGTTGGTCAATAGCTAAGTCATGTCTGACTCTTTGCAACCCCATGAACTGCAACACACAAGGTTTCTCTGTCCTTCACTATCTCCTTGAGTTTGCTTAAACTCATATCCATTGAGTTGGTGATGTCATCTAATCATCTCCTCCTCTGTTAATCTCTTCTCCTCCTACCTTCCAATCTTTCCCAGCATCAGGGTCTTTTCTAATGAGTCAGCTCTTCACATCAGATGGCCAAAGTATTGGAGATTCAGCTTCAGTATTAGTCCTTCCAATGAATATTTAGGACTGATTTCCTTTAGGATTGACTGGTTTGATCTCCTTGCAGTCCAAGGGACTCTTAAGAGTCTTCTCCAGGACCACAGTTTGAAGCATCAGTTCTTTGGTGCTCAGTTTTCTTTATGGTCCAACTTTAATATCCATACATGACCACTGGAAAAACCATAGCTTTGACTATATGGACCTTTGTCAGCAAAATGATGTCTCTGCTTTTTAATATGCTATTTAGGTTTGTCATAGCTTTTCTTTCAAGGAGCACAATATTTTCGTTTTATAGCTGCAGTCACCATCTGCAGTGATTTTAGAACCCAAGAAAATAAAATTTGTCACTGTTTTCACTTTTTCCCCATCTGTTTGTCATGAAGTGATGAGACTGGATGCCATGATCTTCATTTTTTGAATGTTGAGTTTTAAGTCAGATTTTTCACTCTCCTCTTTCACTCTCATCAAGAAGTCCTTTAGTTCCTCTTCACTTTCCACCATCATAATGTTATCATCTGCATATCTGAGGTTCTTGGTATTTCTTCCTTCCAGTGCCTTCCGCCATAACATCCAGGGCTGTGTCCAGGAATCTGACAGTGGGTGCAGTCTTGATTGTAATTGAGGAAAGGAGCTTCCCTTCTCCAGGACTGCATCCACAATTGCCCTCTCTAGTCTGCCACCCATCTCTTCCTTGTCCTGTTTTCCCTGATGTGAAGGACTTTTTCAGAAGGGCCTTGTGCCAGATGCACCCCTTGTGAGACTGCCATGCCTGCCTCTCTCCATTCAGGGGCCCTGGCCCATCTCCCTGAGCCTTGGTTGAAATGTCTAACTCTGAGCATCCCAGACACCCAGTTTGATCCCCACTGTCTTCCATATGGGCAGGATGTGTACCATGAGCCATCAAAACTGGACCCCACTCTGAAGGGTTCAAGTATGGCACACTCTATATTAACCTAGTTTTGAGAAGCATCTTGCTTTGAATGAGTCAGTTCCTGGCATCATGCTGAATAGGCCTCTTTGAGGCAACCAAACACCTAGAGTGGATCCCATGTAAAAGAAAAGAGCCATCACAGAGAGGCAAGTCTGGGTGCTAGAGATTTCAGACACTTGAAATCCATCTATCCCAGGCATTTCTTCCTCAATATTTAAACACATTCATGCTACAGAGGAAATTGAGTCCATATGCCTGAATTCTTTTAAACCTCAAGCCACCACATGCTGTTTTCTGGACCCGTTTAATTGTCCATGAAACCCCAGAGTTGTCTGCAACATGGAGGGTACCCAGGAGAACCCCACCCCCATCATTGCTGCAGACTGCACCCTGCCAGAGACAGCCGCCTCTCTGGGCACTGTGGGTGGGCAGACAGATGGGGCTGGGCCAGGACATACTGTTAGAATTGTCAGTCCACATATGTGTCATGCTGACAACTGGTCTAGAATGGGAAGAGCAATCACAGGCTGTTTTGACTTCTTCCAGACTTTGTTTCTGAAGGCAGTCAGTCAGTTCAGTTCAGTCACTCTGTCGTGTCTGACTCTTCATGACCCCATAGACTGCAGCACACCAGGCCTCCCTGTCCATCACCTACTCCCAGAGCTTGCTCAAACTCATGTCCATCAAGTCGGTGATGCCATCCAACCATCTCATCCTCTGTCATCCCCTTCTCCACCTGCCTTCAATTTTTCCCAGCATCAGGGTCTTTTCCAATGAGTCAGTTCTTCTCATTAAGTGGCCAAAGTATAGGAGTTTCAGCTTCAGCGTCAGTCCTTCCAATTAATATTCAGGACTGATTTCCCTTAGGATTGGCTGGTTTGATCTCCTTGAAGTCCAAGAAGGACTCTCAAGAGTCTCCTCCAACACCATAGTTCAAAAGCATTGATTCTTCAGCACTCGGCTTTCTTTATGGTCATACTCTCACATCCGTACATGACTACTGGAAATACCATAGCTTTCACTAGGCTGACCTTTGTTGGCAAAGCAATGTCTCTGCTTTTTCATGTGCTGTCTAGGTTGGTCATAGCTTTTCTTCCAAGGAGTAAGCGTCTTTTAATTTCATGGCTGCAGTCACCATATGTAGTGATTTTGAAGCCCAAGAAAATAAAGTCTGTCACTGTTTCCATTGTTTCCCCATCTATTTGCCATGAAATGATGGGACCAGATGCCATGATCTTAGTTTTGTGAAGGAAAATTTACTGCAAATGCATGAACTAAGACTTTGAAGACTTGGTGTTGTCTCAGCTGTGAGAGCTCAGATAAACCACCCAACCTCCCTAATCTCAACTTCTTCCTCTTTCAACATGCTTCCTCCACTTCCATCCACACCTGGGCCCTCCTTTCCTTCCCTTCAAGTCCTATAAAAGACTGAGAAGGACTTGGTTTTGTGTATCAGAAATGTTCATTCATTGCCCTACAATTTTTACACTGTGTTCACCTGGATTATCTGGATTATTTTTTACAACACTCAAGGGAAGACAGGTGTTATTAGGACTCCCATTGAGGACAGCCCCAAGTTCCATGGAGACTCAGCAATGTGTTCAGGACCTTGTAGCCCATAAAGTGTCAATGCTACGCCCAAAGCCGGGCCCCTGGCCCTGGCCTTTCCACTCTACCACGTGTTTCTCAGCCAGAAACACAGTCAGTGCAGCCCAAGGCCCTCCTCGGAGACGGCTGGTGCTCAGATGGTGCTGGGAAGGGCACCTCTGCCCCAGCAAGTCAGTCACTCACCCTCTCTCACCATTGCAGACCATGCTGTGGTCCAGAGGTACATCCCTATCACTTCTGGAAAGGCATGAGCAGTTCACCTGAGGTTCTGTCTTAAGAGCAACTCAAATCTTGGTTCATGGAAGCACGTCTGGTCCACTGATGGGGGTCCCTTGGGTCAGCCCGTTCCCCACCCATGATCAGCAGGATGATGTGAGCCAGGCCTTGATGGTGAGGGCCACACATGAACACAATGTGCTAGTTACAGACACACAGATTGAAGCAAAAATTCATGGACTCAACCAGACAAGTGACAGGGACACCAGGTCTGATTGACTTTGGGACTGAAATGAAGCCACTAGTTCTAACTCTCTTATCAAGTCTCTCGTTATCACAAGATGCCTGTAGTTGCTTCCACTCTGCATGCCATGATTCACATTGCAGAGAAAGAACATCTGCCCCGACCCAGATCCTACTGGTCCAATTGACTCAAGCAACCATCTTGAACCAATCAGTCTCTCTTGGGGGAAATCTGCTGAGGTTACTGGCTCCAGCTTAAATCCTGTGGTGGGGCCAGTTTAAAGGAGGATGGAACCATTCAAACACAGGGGCTGAGAGGACAGAGGGAGAGTTCTCCGAGGGAAATTAAGATGTGATCACTAACAGACAAGCAAACACAGCCAGGCAGCCAAAAGTCCAAATATCATCCTGAGGCACAAGCAAACTCTCATTCTTTCTCTAATGCAATAGTTGGCGAATATTTCCTGCAAATGGCCAGATAGTAAATATTTTAGGTTTTGCCAGCCGTAAGGTCTCTGTCGAAACTACTCAACTCTGCCATGGTAGTGTGAAATCAGCTAGACAACACATAGATGAATGAGCGCCTCTGTGTTCCAACAAAACTTTACCTAGGGACAGTAAAATTTGAATGTCACACAATTTTCAGGTGTCACAAAATATTATTCTCTGAGTTTTTAAACCTTTTAAAAAATTTAAAAACTGTTCTTCACTCATAGGTCTACATGAAAACAGACAGCAGGCTGGATTTTGCTGGGGGAAGGAGTGTTTGGCCGATCCTCACTCCTAAAGGAGGGTCGTCGGGAGGTGGGGAACAAGGGTGAGGACTTTTATGTGATCAAAGGGCATGAGGTCCAGAAAAAATCATGCATCTATGGAGCACGAATAAGAATGAGCTTGAAGAAATCATTGGAATGAAGTGAAATTCTCAGTCCAGTTAGCGATTTACCTATATCTTTTCCCACACTAATTTACAGAGAGAAGTCTATTAATCATTCCGGGTGCAGAAAGGAAATCGCATTCTCAGCATAAACATAAATTATCAGCCTAAAACTCAAATTCCTTCCAAGGGATGGGGCATGCTAAAAGTTTTGAATAGCTCAAATAGAACAAATGGGTGAGAGGAGATAATGCATCTTTTGAAATACAAACCTGAAAAGATGTTATGCTCAATTACACTGACGAAAGGTTTGGGATCCAGCAATATCCTCTGTGGAATTCGGCAGCTAAACAGGAATGCTAAATCACGACTCTAACTTAAGCAAGAGTAATCTAGCCTAAGCCACATTACACGCGCATCCGCTGGGAGCCTGAATCTGCTCTGATGTTTACAAAATGCCTTTCTCCGTCTCTATTAGAAGGTGGGCTCACCTGCTAAGACCCCTGTGCCTCCAAGTTCCTAAACTGAGCAGTGGGGTGCTTTGGAAAAAAGCAGAGTTAAGGAAGGTGGTGAGGAGAATGGACTTGCTAAGGGGGAGTCTGGACTCTTCAGAGGGAGGAGTTTCAGCTCCAAGAAGCAGTGCTGGGGAGAGAAGATGCCAGGAAAGGAAATGGACAGAATTTTATGACTAGGAAGAAAAAGAACTGATGTGTGGTTGGAAGTCTATATATCAGCCTGGGTACAAGCAAGGAAAGCTGACACTCAGCTTCTATGACCCCCATCCCACTCCTGATCTCCACTTCTGAAGTTAGAACAGGTCTCTACAGACCAGACTCCAGGTCCCAGATGGAGCATGGATGACCTCATGTGCTTCCCCACCGTCAGCAGCACAGCTGGTCCTTGGTAGGGATTTAACACCCAGGCAACAAGTTCTGGAGATGGGTGTGTGTTAAGTCATCAGAAGAATAGAAAAGAAAGGCTAGACCCTGGAAAACAAGGGCTGCCACACGTTTCCAGAGGGCAGACTGAGATCTTACGTGATTTATTGGTTGCTGCTGTGACAAGTGTGAAAGGCTGACCCATGGAGTTTGTACCTCAGGTATCCTGGGAGAGAGACAGATGAGCTAAAGAGGGAAATAAAGGATTCTAGAGAAACAGAGAAACAGCTGTGCTCTGTGTCACAGCCAAGAGCAAAATGGGGATGAAAGACATGGGGAGGCTGGTTTGAGAAGCAAGTTGGGTATTCTGGAATGAAAGGGGCTGCTTGTGGAGCATGGAGCTTCTTGCCATGGAAGCTGGCGGTACACTGGTAGAAGAACTGTCTTCAAGAATGTTACCTCTTGTCATTGTTGTTCAGTCGTTAAGTCATGTCTGATTCTTTGCAACGCCATGAACTGCAGCATGCCAGGCTTCCCTGTGCTTCACTGTCTCCCTGACTTTGCTCAGACTCAAGTCTGCTGAGTCAGGGATGCCATCGAGTCATCTCATCCCCCGTCACCCCATTCTCTTGCCATTCAGTCTTTCCCAGCATAAAGGTCTTTTCCAGTGAATCAGCTTTTTGCATCAGGTGGCCAAAGTATTGGAGTTTCAGCTTCAGCACCAGTCCTGCCACTGAATATTCAGGGTTGATTTCTTTTAGGATTGACTGGTTTGATCTCCGTGGAGTCCAAGGGACTCTCAAGAGTCTTCTTCAGCACCACAGTTTGAAAGTATCCGTTCTTTGGTGCTCAGCCTTCTTTTGGTCCACCTCTCACATCCAAACATGACTTCTGGAAAAAACATAGCTTTGACTATATGGACCTACATGCTCAACAAGGAACAGCAATGGGACAACCAGGGAACCAGGCTTCTCATCCAGCTATGTGGAGCAGCTGAAAACATGTCCCTGCTAGTTCAGTTCAGTTCAGTTCAGTTCATTCACTCAGTCATGTCCAACTCTTTGCGACCCCATGAATTGCAGCACGCCAGATCTCCCTGTCTATCACCAACTCCTGGAGTTCATTCAAACTCATGTCCATTGAGTCAGTGATGCCATCCAGCCATCTAATCTGCTGTCGTCCCCTTCTCCTCCTGCCCCCAATCCCTCCCAGCATCACGGTCTTTTCAATGAGTCAACTCTTCACATGAGGTGGCCAAAGTATTGGCATTTCAGCTTTAACATCAGTCCTTCCAGTGAACACCCAGGACTGATCTCCTTTAGGACGGACTGGCTGGATAGAGCCTGACAAAACATGGTCCACTGGAGAAGGGAATGGCAAACCACTTCAGTATTCTTGCCTTGAGAACCCCATGAACAGTACAAAAAGGCAAAAAAGATGTGACACTGAAAGATGAGCCCCTCCCAGGTTGATAGGTGTCCAGTACATTACTGAGGAAGAGCAGAGAAATAGCTACATAAACAATGAAGAGGCTGAGCCAAAGTGGAAACCATGCCCCGCTGTGGGTGTATCTGGTGGGGAAAGTAAAGTCCGATGCTGTAAAGAACAATACTTCATGGGAACTTGGAATGTTAGGTCCATGAATTAAGGTAAATTGGATATAGTCAAACAGGAGATGGCAAGAGTGAACATCCACATTGTAGGAATCAGTGAACTAAAATGGACGGAAATGGGTAAATTTAATTCAGATGACCGTTCTATCTACTACTGTGGGCAAGAATCCCTTAGAAGAAACGGACTCAACAAAAGAGTCCAAAATGCAGTACTTGCTTGCAATCTCAAAAATGGCGGAATGTTACCTGGGAAGCTGTTAAAAGTCTAAGTTGCTTTCACCTTTAGGCATTTGCCATCTCCAGTTTTGAAGGAAGTGATAAACAGAGTCAGAAAGCAGAGAGAGATGCTTAGCCTTTGCAGCTCCTTGAGCTGTACTGGAGAATAAGGCTTGAGCTTCAGCTGATGATGCTGGATTTCCTCACTCTTCTCCAGCTCCAAGCCCAGACTTAGGGCCTGGGTGTGGCAGAGGTATACGCAGCTAGGCAGCAATGATGGGAGTAACCTGCCGTACATGCCATGGGACACAGAGTCCAGGAGCCTCAGAGATGGGCTTCTTCCTGCCCCCGAAGTCAGGCCGGTCACGCCTGGGTGTGCTCTCCATAAGGAGAGGTATCTGGCTTTCAGAGAAGCCCCGGGGAGGGCAGGTAGACAGGTCTGGGAAGGGCACTGCAATCTTAGGGCAAGGGAGGGGTGCTTGCCTTCCTCTCAACAGGAACTCTGGGGGCATCACAGGAAAGCGGACCCATGCCTTCAGGGAGGCCTGGTCCTTGGGGTTGCCAAGCAAGGCGCTAGCTTCTAGGTGCTGGAACAGAGGACACACAAGCAGCTCTTTAGCCATCTGCTGAGGAAATACCAGGGTAAATTAAAATGAGAGTGAATTTGTGACTTCTGTCTTTTCCAAAAGATAGTGTTGGCAGGTTTATGAGAAAACCATCCCCAAACACCTTGAATTTATATGGCACGCTTATTTCAAAAGCTCTTCCACATCTGTTAGCTCTTTGAAGCCCTTGGAGGCAGGTAGGGATGGGGAGTGCTGGGTGGGGGAAGGAGCCCCAGAGAGTCTGAGCCACGGGGCCCCAGGGGGAAGAGGCTGGAGCGGCACTCAGTGCCCTGGCCCTCCACACAGGCACAAAGGGCTTCTCCTCCTCCCAGAGCTCTGGTCAAGGGCAACATGTCATAAGGCTGGAAGCAAAGTGACCACTTAAGAGTTGGGTGGTCAAGTGCAAGTTGGCCCTGGGAGCGCTCCTTTCTCTTACACACTGCCCTGCACCCCTGTGCCCTGCCAATTATCCAAGACTTGTAGAGGTAAGAAATAAGAAATAATGGCTCCTCCGACAGAAGCAAACAGAGGCTGATTGACAAGGAGGCCCCTCATAATCAGTGCTGCAGTAAACTATACTAATTATGGTGTCAATTGGTAACATTATAAAGGTTGAAGCTACATAATGAAAAAGAGCGTACACACAGGCAGAGCAAGTTCAGCAAATGTAATTACAGGGTGACATTATTGGCAAATAGTATTTTATGAGGGATTAAGAGGGATAAACACATTGCCAAACTTACGAGCTCCTTAGGGGTGGGAGGACCCGGAACTGGCCAGTGACTCACCAGTATGATTCAGCTAGCTGAGCTCTTTGGGGGAGCCCTGAGGTCTTCTGGGCATCCCTGAAGAGGTGCTTTTAGGTAGAGATCACTGTTCTAACGCCTTGTAAGCTACATAATATCCTTGTTCCTGGCCTGTCCAGGGCTCTTTAGTCTTCAGATCCTAAGATCATGGACTGCCCTAGCTGAAGGTACCATAGACACTTTATAGCTTTGGAAGGGGAACCTGTCCATTCATCATAACATTATCCATGTTCAACCGTATCCATGGAGTGCAGACCAAGGTCTCTGTTGTCCTTGTGTTACCATTCTGAGGCTTCCCAGGTGGCTCACATGGTAAAGATTCTACCCAGGTTCTATTCCTGGGTTAGGAAGATTCCCTGGAGAAGTACATGGCAACCTGCTGTAGTATTTTTGTTTGGAAAATTCCCTGGACAGAGGAGCCTGGTGGGCTATAGTCCATGGGGTTGCAAAGAGTCAGACATGACTGAGAGACTAACGGTTTCACTTTGCCATTCTATGGAAGACCAAAGAAAACTGATCAAGCAAATCACTAAGGCCATCCTGGATTCAGCGCCCAGGTGAAAACTGGACAATGTGATGTGATAGCAGGTATGGAAGGGAGAGGTGGAAGAGGAGAGACAGGCTTCCTACTATGGGGAAGGTCTATGAGGGCTTCTTGAGTACAGGACAAATAAGCTGAGTTCTAGGAGCCAACACCACAGGAAGGGAGGAAAACTGTTCCTCCCAAGATGCCAGTTCCTTCCTGGCAGAAAAAGGGCAGAACACAGGTGCTCTCACTCAGAGTCACAGTCCTGTCACATCAGGCGCTCTCAAACAGGATGTGGGTCAGACTGGGAAGAGAAACGCTCATCTCTCAGGATCAATGGGCCCACTGTGTTTTGGAGGTTAAAGGAACATGAGAGATCACATAACTCAAAGTCCCTAAAACACTAGAGAATCATGTATGTTGCATGTGTGTGTGACAAAGGAGCTTCTTTCCAGTTCTCATTGTCTATTGCTATACAGCAAACCACACTGAACCAAACAGAGATATCTCATTATTTCCCCTATTTCTTAACTAGACAGTTGCTGGTCCCAGTTTCTTCTGTGGTTACAGTCAGATGATAGGGCTAGAGTCATCCAATGGCTTCACTCATGCGACTGGTGCCTGGGCCAGAATGACTGGAGGCTGGCCGGCCCCTCCTCCCTGTGGCCGGCCCCTCCTCCCCTACAGCCTCCCTACACAGGTAGGTTGGGCTTCCTCACAGCATGGTGGTCTCAGAATATGAGGGCTTCCTCCATGTAGACTGGCTTCCTCCAGGGAAATGTTATAAACAGACCAGGCAGGAGCTACAGTGTTCTCAGGACCTAACAATGAAGGGCTAGACTATCCTTTCTGCCACAATATTTTGATGAAAAGGAAAGGTTATCTCACTAAGGCCATCTCAAACTCAGGAAAAGGAAATTAGACTCTAGATTTCAATGGAGGAATAGCAAAGAATTTTTAGCCATCTTTAATCTACCACACACCCTGGGCATTAAAAATACACAGGCTTTATCAAAGGCCTGCTTAACCTCTCAACAACTGAATAAACGTGTCATTCGCACTCTCATTGCTTCACTTCCTCCAATTATTCAAAGAATTAGTCTATGTTTATTGAGAGCCTTCCAAGTAAAAATGTGTCATGCTTGGTTCTATCTGCCATACACAAGGTACAATGTATGTTTGGTTTTTTGGTTGTTTGTTTGTTTTTACAGGAGCTTACATGTGTATTGTGAGGAAAGAGGTCAACTTTATTTTTTTTTTCTTTTTTGGCTGTGTGGCTTGGCATCTTAGTTTCCTGAACAGGGATAGAACTTGCATCTCCTTCAGTGAAAGCACAGGGTCTTGACCACTGGCCCACCAGGGAAGTCTCCGACTTTATTCTTTTGTATGTGGTTATCCAGTTGTCCCAGGTGGCTCAGTGGTAAAGTACCCACCTGCAAATGCAAGGAGACAGAAAGATGGTTTGATCCCGAGGTCGGGAAGATCCCCTGGAGGAGGAAATGGCAGCTCACTCCAGTATTCTTGCCTAGAGAACCTCATGGACAAGGAGATTGGTGTGCTACAGTCCATGGAGTTGCAAAGTGTCAGACACTACTGTGTGATTAGGCACGCACATTCTGGATAAAGTGCCACATACTTCAATTTATAATCATTGAACTTATTTTTAAAGTGAAATTTGACATAGAGGTCCAGTATGTCAAACAAGTCAAGGTGGGACTATTCTGAGTGAGGTGAGAGTCTCAGGGCACCTCTGCCAAGGCTGTGCTCAGAAAATCACAGTGTGTGTGCTGTTGTTAGAGATGGCAAAAGAGAGTGAAATGTCCCTTTTCCCTATAACATGCTTTCCTGATGAAAAAAAAAATGGACTCAAGTCTTCTGGAAGGGCTAGTATATTCATCTATTTTTTTTTTAAATTTAAAATCTCTGCCAAATTGGCTTAAACAAAAAGAACACAAGAACAAGTAAGTCCTATGGGAAACTTGTTTCCAGTAGGGCTGGATCGAGGGGCTCATACAAGGTCATGTACTACTTAACATGTAATATACTAACTAACACTTAACATGTAATATTAATATAACACTTAACATGTAATATACTAACTAACAGGGTTGGGTCTCTCCAGGCATTACCTGTGCTGGCTTCACTCTCAGGGGGCACTTTCTCTGTGCTTTTGGAGGACAAGGTGGCCACCAGCAGTTCCCCTTACTTCTACTGTTGGGCACTTTCCTCAGGATATTTCTATTAATTCCAGCTCTGCTTGGCCTCGCTTGGGTCCTGTGCTCAAACCCACACAATCTAAATGGTCAGTGGATGATGTCCTACTCTGACCATTGAGGTTTAAGGTGACGTATGCACCTTGAGTCACAGGAGAGCTGGGGAGGTCATTGGTGCTGAGAGTGAAGGAATGAGAATTAGATTCTTTCACCAGAAGAAGGCAGCCAGGTAGCAGGACAGGCAAAAGACACCTCTCCAGAAAGGAAGGGACAGCAAAGAACTAAGAGACAGGAGGGCAGAATGCCAGGGGAGAGCTGGGTATTCCCTAGTCTCTCCCCACAAAATGAGAGGGTGGTCAGCTCTCTTGACACCAGGTCCCTGGGAGGAGACTTAAGGTCAGTAATCAGGACCCCAGGTTAGACCTTGGCACTGGCTCTGCCCTCAGCCTTCATGCATCAAGAAGTCCTTCGAGCTTAGGGAGCACCCAGAAATGTTCCAGAAAACCTTTCAGTGGGTGCTTTGGCCTGAAATGTAGCCAGGGACAGAGAAACAACTGCCAGGCAGTATCATGAAACATTGCCATTAAGTTTAACGCCTTCGTAACAAAGAATGCCACATTTATTATCACAAATAAATCCACGGATTTAACACCCATCAGGCTTTAGACTTTATTTTTCCATATAAAATAAATATGGCTAGAGTATAAGATTATGACTGCACCATTATTTTCTAAAACTATTTAATTTAAACGCAGTCTAACTGCCCCGTGCTATGAGCCTGGGCACAGAAAGGGCCACCCCATCCTGGGGAAATGCTCACCCCACTGACTGCAGCAGAGAGCAAGGTGGGCTTCCCTGCGTGACGGCTGGGCTTCATCACTGTTTAACGAATTGTTGCACTCTTTATAGGATAAACAATAAATTGCACATGATTTATCATATTACCCAATAAATCATGTGACAAATCATTAGGCAGAGTGATAAAATCAAGTGTTTTAGAAATAAGTTAATCTATGATGCCAATGTGTAAACTAAACAGTTGCTTAAAAACCCTATTTACTAATCATTTTTACATAAAGAAAGATTAATGATTATGTAGATTAAATGTGTACTTATTCCTATAAACATCAGACAGTTGTGCGCCCTATTGGCCCTCTCTTTTAGCAAAGCCCCCGAAAGCCTCCCTCTGTAGCGTAATTCCGTCTGTCTCCCTCCTCCCCGGATGTGCCTTGATGGGGAAAGGAGGCTGGAGAAGCGAGGGCCAGAGAAAGAAGTGGTTAATGAAGAGCATGTCACCGAGGGGCCTGGCAGAGAGGCTGTTTCCCCTGTAAATTCTGTAATACACTAATTAACACTTTCATTAGGGCTCGGAGACAGGTTCCAATGCTGCCTGCTTCTCCAGCCTGCCTTCGACCCGGCGCTCTTTCTTGCTTGTGACAACTATGTTTATAGCTTCTCTGCCCATCGAGCTGGCTGGCACATCGAATTACCCTCAAGAGTACATGGGCATCACGTCACATTTGCATGCCCGATATCATACATGACGAGCTGTGCCACCGCCAGGGCCTTTAATGCACATCCCGTGGACGGCCGGCCCCGGAATGCATAGGCAGATATTAAGCTAAATCTTTTGGAGTCAAGCTTGTTTCACGTCAGTTACACAAACATATTGGTTCCTTTAAAAGAACAAATGCTTTGTGCATAAGGAAAGGACTCCAGGACTCAAACCTGAGAAATCATTCCACGCAGCAACTCAGACCTTCCTTCTGAAGGCTGTTTTCTTAGGAGGAGAAAGGGAGAGATTGTTTGGCTTTTAGAATATGAGTTTTGAGCCATAACCATTATAAACTATGGACGTTACTGGGAGGAAAGGGGAGAGCCTTGGAGAGTGTACTAGGAAGACAATGGGAATATCAGAGATGACTCGTTTCCCTCTCTTGCATGAAAATGCTGCTAATCTTCTCAAGGGTCCCTCTGACTCTGGATTTCCCCAACATTACAAATCAAACCCTGAAGCTGATCTAGCAATGCAGAGAGAACTGAAGCCATCTCGGATGTGTGAGAGAGCTCCCCTTCTATCTTACATGAAGTCCGTGTTAAATTCCTTGAAGAAATGCAAATCTCTGAGGTTTGGGGGTCATCATTCCTGGTGCCGGTGGTGCCCTGTGAAGTGGCTGTTGAAAGACTGGGAAAACCATGGGAGATAAGAGGCATCTCAAGAGTGACTCTGTTATCATTCTCCAGAAAAGTTCTAAAAAATGAAATGGATACATTTTACTGACAACTTCAATTTCCATGACCTACCAGGAAAATATTGCCTCCGAGGAAGAAATGAGCTTTCACACGTGATCTTTAGCCCTTCCCAAGAGGCAGGATGCTAAGTGTTGAGAGAGGAATGTCGTAGGAATTCTAAGACCCTATATAACCTCGGATGCCTGGCTTCTACCCCGCGCTGCCCCTGAGAAGCCTCCAGGACAGAGTGGAAATGTTTAGAGGAAATGACCCAGTTGCTAAGATAGCAATTTATGCTTCTAAATGCCCAGGAAAGAGATAGATTAAGTGACAACAAAATCTTCATCCTAGTTTCCCTTCTTCTTATCCAAGTCAAAGTGAAAGTGAAAGTGAAATGAAGTCGCTCAGTCGTGTCTGACTCTTTGCGACTCCATGGACTGTAGCCTACCAGGCTCCTCTGTCCATGGGATTTTCCAAGCAATAGTAGTGGAGTGGATTGCCATTTCCTTCTCCTGGGAATCTTCCCGACCCAGGGACTGAACCCAGGTCTCCCACATTGTAGACAGAGGCTTTACCGTCTGAGCCACCAGGGAAGTCCCAACCCACCTCAAAATCTATCCTGATTCACATTTTAAAATACTGCATGTATTAGTCAGGGTAAGTTGAGTTTTGCTTCAGTAACATAAGAGCTCTGAACCTCAGAAGAGTAAAGTGAAATATTTTTTTCTTTCTCTTGCAATGCCACCATAAGCCCAGGGAGCCCTTGGAGACAGGTGACCTCCTTATGGTAGTGCAGCAAGACAGTCTGCTTCAATCTGATGTTACCTCCATAAACCTAAGCGCTTTCCTAATCATTGAGGAAGAGAGTATGTTCTAGCAAGGGTTAGTTCTTAAATGTTTTCACCAGAATTAACACGTTTTTTTTTTTTTTGGTCAGAATGAACCACATGGTCCTTCTTAACTTCAAGGATGAGGAAGCATCATTCTCTACATGCCAGAGACAGGAAAGAAGCAGATATTGTGAATATTATAATATTGATCATACAACCCACTTCCCAGAGCACCTTCTCTGCAACAGTACCATTCCCTGCAAAAGCATAAAAGCAGAGAACTCTATTAGCAGGGCTTATTGCCCAGGATCTTGCTGCTACAGTCTGGATGTTTCCAGCCTTAGAACTGTGGTACATATGCTTTGTGAGGGATGGGAAGAGGCACATTTGTGTAGTGCTCAACTCTGCAGAGAGGCAATATAGTCTAATGCTCAAGAGTACGGACTCTGGGGTCAGAAAACTTGCATGTGAGTCCCAGGTCTGACGCTTATTACCAGTATGATCTTGGCAAAATTAATTGATTTCTCTATACCTCAGTTTTGTAATCTGCAGTGTGGAGCTAGTGATGGTGCCCGACTCATGGGTTTTTGTGAAGATGAATTATATCAATACCTGTGAAGCCTTGGTATGGAATAAGTGCTGCAGATATGTTTCTCTGATTGTGATGCTTTATAATCTGCAAGGGGCCCCTGGTCATTATAATTCATCTAAAGAACAAGCTCACTTTGTCTCTTGCATCTTCCTCCATCCTAGAGAGAGCTCAGAAGGATGTTATTTTGTTTAAAGCCTGAAGAAAGACATTAGAAACTAAATTTGGGGAAAATGAATTTCTCTGCATATGAAAATGAGAGGATTATGAAGAACTGTGGCAGAAACAGCTACATCAGCCCAATAATCCATATGTCCCCTTCATTTCCCAGCCCCCTTGAAAGTGAAGTGGCCTTATAGTTAATTAACACCAATTAGGTGGGAGCAAAGTAACAGCCATCTTTTGGGTACAAGATTTGGTTGCTGCCCCCTCCCTCTCCCATCACAAAAACTGGGGAGACCCTGCGCTGAGAAAGTGAAGCCTGGATTGCTGAGTCACCCCTGGAGGAAGGTCATCTTGAAGACCTATTAGTGGAATTGCATGTGTGAGCACTTTTGTTGACTTAATCCCTGATGTTTCAGAGTTATTTGTTATTACAGCATATCCTAGCCTAACCTGACTAATACAAAGGGGGTTTGTTCCTGAAAGAAAAGAGCAAAGAACAGAGAAGATAGCCAAGTTGAAGGGAATGACTGGAAGTTTCTTAAGAAAAACAACATATAATACATTTAAGCTTTTTTGCATTGCTATGATGCTAATGCAATATCCTGTATGATGTTAATATCCTCTATTTCTCCTCTTTTGTTTTTATCTCATTGTGTTTTGTGTTTTATTTTGTAAGTTATGCATGAGGAAAACAATTAAAGAGACAGATAAGTCTACATCTAAATTAACACCGTTAGACAGCAGCATGGAATCTTGAGGTAGAAACTTGGAGCTACATGTGCTTATGATAACATAACAATACACTCTACAGATAGCTTCGCGGTACTCTAAGCTCTCCATTGTTGTTGTTGCTCAGTTGCCCAGTTACGTCTGACACTTTGTGACCCCATGGACTGCAGCGCACCAGGCCTTCCTGTCCTTCATCATCTCCTGAAGTTTACCCAAGTTCAAGTCCATTGCATTTGTGATGCCATCCAGCCTCCTCATCCTCTGATGCCCTCTTCTCCTTCCACCCTCAATTTTTCTCAGCATGAGGGACTTTTTCAATGAGTCAGGTGACCAAAATCCTGGGACTTCAGCTTAAGCATCAGTCCTTCCAATGAGTATTCAGGGTTGATTCCTTTAAAACTGACTGATTTGATCTCCAGAGGACTCTCAGGAGTCTTTTCCAGCACCACAGTTTGAATGCATTGATTCTTTGGCGCTCTGGCTTCTTTATGGTCCAACTCTAACAACCATATAAATGAGCACTGGAAAGACCATAACCTTTACTATATGGACATTTGTTGGCAGAGTAAATTCTCTGCTTTGTTGGCAGAGGAATGTCCCCTTCGTGGATCACTGCCTTGTCATGACAAAGGAGCTATGGGCCATGCCATTTAGGGCCACCCAAGACGGATGGGTCATAGTGAAGGGTTCTGACAAAGCGTATTCCACTGGAAGAGGGAATGGCAAACCAGCCCACTATACTTGCTGTGAGAACCTCGTGAACTGTATAAAAAGATTCATAGATTATTCAAATCAGTAATAGTCACTCTGATTATATCTTAAGAGGTAGACTGACCCTAGATTATAGAAACCTGAGGTAGGGATAAACAGTATTTAATATCACCTCACATTTACAGATGAAAGCAAAAACAAACAAGGTCTAGACAGATCGTGTAGCTTTCCTAAAGTCACAAAAAAGAATAGAGTGAACCTGGGTCCAAAACTCAGATCTTTTGGACCTAACCCCCAAAATGCTCTATTAGACATATGTAAACCAATCTCAGCAGACTCAAAGTCACCAATAATCTCCATGTTGCTAGAAAAGTAAATTCTCAACACGTACGGGGTTGACATATCTGTTGTATTTGGCACAACTAACCCTAACCTTCTTCATTATGAAACTTCCTTCACTTGGCTTCAGAAACACAACACTTCCGGCTTACTTTCTCCATCATTGGTTGCAACTTCTCCACCTCCTTTGTTGAATTCTTCTCATTTTTCAACCTCAGTGGAGAAGGTGCTTCAGAGTTCAGTCCTTGGATGCTTTTTCTTATTTCTACATATTTACTCCATTAATAAGTACATCTAGTTTCACAGTTTAAATTTCATCTATATGCTGACATAAACTCCAGCCACGATTTATAACTCTAGCCACGACCTCTCCCTTGAACTTCCAAATCATGTATCAGCCACTCACCTGGGATTCCACTTAGACATCTAATGGGCATGTACACACTTCATGTGTCCCAGACTGATTCCTAATTTTCCTTTCTCATCCAACGTACTTCCGCACAGATTTGCATACCACAGTCAACGGATGCTTCAGTATTTACCCAGTCCCCAAATTTGGAACCACTCCAACTATTCTTTTTCTCTCTCACCCAGCCTATAAGCAAGACTTCTTGATCTTTCAGCAGCTCCCCAGAGCTTAGTAGCAGCCACTGTGACCTAAACCATCATTCTTACTCACCTGTATTCTTGCGTTAGCCTCTTAATTGGCGTCCCTCAGTCACCCAGTTTGAGTCTTTGCTCAAATGCCACCTTCAATGTGAAGCTTTCCTATACCACCAAACTTCAATCAACCCCCTTTCCACCAACACTCCATAGGTCCCTTGCTCCAGCACTTAGAATCATCTATCACATTATTTATATTCCATCTCCTTCCTACTGAATCTGAGCTCTAGAAGGTTTTTTTTTTTTTTTAACTACATCCCTAGGGTGCAGAAAAGATGCTCCAACCACTCATTTTTGTTGAATGAGTGAATAGACAGAACAAATGTTCCCCACCCTGACTCCACTACCCACTACTGTTAACTTTCAGTTACTATCTGGTTGTTGAATTTCTTCTCACCTTGTTTGGTTTTTGTTTTTGTTTTTTCCCCTCCCCCAGGTGTTTCAACCTGGTGTCCTGGGAATCAAGGTGCCTGGCTTCTCTGTCTATTCTCTCCTTTGCTTATCAAACAGCCTCCCTGACTCCTGTAGCAGCAAGCATATTTTTCCCCCACTGGCCAGGATCATTCTCTGCTTCTCTGAAACAGATTGGAAGCCTCATGGTGCAATTTATTTTCCTTTGCCATAGTATTTTTCCTAACTCTTTCAACCCATAGCAACCTCCCCCATTTCTGAGTGTTTTGGGTGCATGCTGGATAATAAGAATAAACATTCACATGCCTAAATTTTTGTAACAATAATATTAGGGAGATACTACTCCTACCCATTTTACCAACAAAGAGGCTCCAGAAAAGTTAGGCTACTTATCAGAATTTCAAAGAGTAAAAATTCGAATGCAGGCAGGTCTAAACTCAGATCTTGTGTCCTGAACTCTGTCACACTGTGAGACCCAAAGTTAAATTCTTGGTCATTTTTAATTAGCTCCTCAAATTCCTGAGTAGCTAATGTATAAGAACTGTCATACTCCTGCATTGTTAGCCTGTGACTTCTATGGGGCCCAACACATGCGTGGCTTAATGGGAACTTTCTGCCAAATTCACCAGATTTGTTGGGCTTTGGTGGGAGAGGGGAAGAAACAGGACAGCTTTCAGAGCCATTACACAAGAGAAACACATGCAGGTAGCAAAATGCCCCCTGAGGGAATCAGGCAATGAGCCTCTTCCTCTTTTCCCTTGCTGCTTCACTCCCGCATTTGACAGAAACCAGAATGGTAGAGACATGTTCACTACTACAGGAAAAGAAGAGAGGTATGCCTCCAACCAAATGATTTTCTGCTCCTTAAGTGACCTTTTTAGGCACTATTGTCATGAGGGTCTCAGACACCTTTGGAAGCAGCCAACATGAATTCATTCATCCACCTACTGCCCACGGACCCATGTTTGTTTATTGACATCTACCTCTGTACTCAATCCCAGCAGAGACATGAAATTTCTTCTTTGTAGGGATTACAAAGAAGTTGGTGCAAGTGACAAGTTACAGAGCAAAATAAGTTACTATATCCATGCACTGTGCTTTATAGTTTATAAAGCATGTTCTCGTACATCTCATCTTAACTTCAACATCTCCTAGCTGCAGACACTGTGTCAATGAAGAGCTTGTTCCAAGATCATAGAGTAAGTATACAGACAATTCAAAGTTCAAACCCAGTTCTCAGACTCCAAGTCCAGTGCTCTTTGCACCAATCCACACCAGCCAATTCCAACCTAACGCCTCCCGAAGTGACAGAGTAGAATGCCAGGTAGAGTCTGCTCTCATCACCTTCATGAAAACCACCCCTCGACCACAAGTTGTGAATGCTGTCACTTACCACCCAGGGCCGCCACCTTGCCTAGGACATAGCTATAGTCTCTGAAAGACAGGGATAACTGTATATTTTGCTTGTGCCCCCGAAGAATGTCCTGTCATGCTCTGGAAACATAGCAATATTCTCCTTTAGTGGTGGAGTCTTCTCCAGCTGCTCTAATCCACACAAACCCAGCTCCTCTCCAAACCAAGTGTATAATCGATTCTCAATAACGACATGCTAGATGAGGGAATACAGAGCAGTGTGATGGTGGGCAGCAACGTTTCTTATGATCACGACCTCTTGCTATACCTCCTCTCTTTCGTGATCTCACCCCTCTTCTTGACTGTGGCAGACAGGCTAGCCTTTGGAAGAAGAGGAGGTTCCTGCATATTTGTGTCCATGGGCATTGGATGCATTCTGGGGGCCAAGAGAATCAACTTCAGACTCTTCAAACATAGCTTCCAAGTTTGCTTCTCTAACTTTCAATTTGTGGTAATGTGGGAAATCCTACACCCCCTTGCTGGCTAGGGCACCAGCCCTTCCACTCCAAGACCATCTCTGGATCCTTGACGTCAGCTGTCAACATCTCAGACTGGGCCTTGGGACTTTGCCGTGTGGGATGTCTTTTGTTAGTGACTCCACACAGCATGGTTTGGGTGGGTTCAGTGCAGTCTATAAGGGTTGAGGAAACTGTTGATGGAGATTAAAGAGCCTGCCCCCATTAAGCAGCCAGTCCACACCTAGCCAAGAAGAAAGCTAAGAGTCACCAGTCCTGCTGCATGTTCTAACCACTAGACTGAGCTCCTGTTGCTTGACAAAAAGGATTTGCTTTTAATTAAAATAGGAGCATAAATTATTTTTATCCCTGTATTATTGGGCGGTAAGTAAATTCACAGTAACTCACTGGATTTTTAAAATCTATTTTAAATATAAACACACTGCCATATTTTCTGTGGGTTTGAAAGCTTATGTTAAGTTTGCAAATAAGTCAACTCCATAAAGATAACATCTTTCCTTAAAAAATGTGTTGTAATCTAATGGCATGCTATGGAAAATTAACATCTTATTAACAACACACATGAACCGTCCCTCAGTTAAAAGGTTCAGAGTCGACTCGGCCCTGAGGCCAGGATGACTGACACGGCAACCTCCAAACCATCTCCCCCCTGGAGGTGTGC
This sequence comes from Nanger dama, assembly GCA_917880005.1. Taxonomy (NCBI): domain Eukaryota; kingdom Metazoa; phylum Chordata; class Mammalia; order Artiodactyla; family Bovidae; genus Nanger; species Nanger dama. The sequence continues at coordinate 41,854,353 of CAKJTW010000012.1, forward strand.
TCTGCGCCCCTCACAGGATGGCTGTTTTATTTTGAGTCATGCTGAACTTTATTTTTGAACCTACCTTGTTACATGTCTGACAGGCCTGTATTTGCAGAGGGACCTGGACCACTTTGGTCTAAAAAGACACCCTAAAAAGACACCATGTCAGACAAGGCTGCATGGAAATGCGTTCAGGTGTCTGTCTATGCACCAAGGATCCAGGTAAACTGCTGTAAGGAAGTTAATAGACAGACCTCAGGCATTTATAGACCAGCCCTTGGTGATGGGGACAAAGCACCGGACTTATTATCCATCCTATGGAAAATAAAAGCCCAAGGCCACATAGGCCAGACATAATTTTAGACAAAATGAAAATTACCTTCTTGTGTCTTCTCTTTTTTTATAGTAAATATTTTATTTTATTTTTTCTTATTTTAAGCCTTCTTCCATCCTCTTCTACTCCCTCTGTATCTACCTTGCCTAAAGAGTGGTTTATTTCCCCAGCAGAGTACCCAAGGGCCACAGTTCCTATTATGTTTCTTTTACTTCTTGATCAATGTTTTCAGCATCTTTTCTGGGCCTGAGCCTTTAAGACGATTCAGCTAATGTCACACTTAGACCCCCTTGACCTTACTTCTCTCCCCAACCTCCCTGGACCACTGGTCT